>CAUYSK010118957.1:0-72204 GCA_963575035.1 Avahi laniger | reverse complement strand
TCGGCACCTGGGACAGCTCCCCGCCTCCCTCTCCTCCTCCCCTTCTTTCTGATGGCTGCAGCACAAACACTTCTCGTTCCTCCTCTCCCACCTTCTGTCACCGCCGTGGTTGTGGGTCTGCTCTGTGATGTCTCCTCTCGTGCTACTCTGTCTGCCCCACCACTATGACATGGTGCCCCTAACCACCACTTCTTTGTGGATCAATTCATTTCCCATCCCAACTGCATGACTTACAACTAGACTCAGTATCTAATATGAAAATTATCATTTGTATTTTATTTTATGCAGTACATAACGTTGACTTAAAAAGGTGCTCCTATTGTAAGACTAAAATTCAGGATTCATTGTCTTAGCAAACAATTTTTCTTGCTGTGAATTTTATCATTTAAATTTATAAAGGTATTAAACTCAAATCACATTTTCATATATGCATAACACAGTCCCTATCATGTAATATTTATATTGCAAACTTGTTAACTTATATAGTCCTATCTAGATTATAAGATACATATACTGGAATTAAGTATCTCTAAACAAATGTTGGGGCATTCAGATTCTGGGGTGAATCTGTACAGTTGTTTTTATTTATTTATTAGCTTTGCAAGATTTGAAAATTACTTTTCTAAGATTTAGTATTCTTGTCAGTAAAATGAATATGATAGTAGGTCTATGTTTTGTAGTTATTTTAAAGAACAAATTGACATAAGACATGGAAAAACATTTAGTATATTATAAGACTAAAAATAATGCTAGCTTTTACTAATATTATAGTGTGAATCTTCAGTAAATATATTTTAAACTTCTATAGGAAAGAATGTGTTGCAAACACAAAACAAATAGATATACTACGGACCATATCTAGAAATTTAAAATTGTACCTTAACAAAGTTTCAGGTTTGGCTGACTACATGTTTAAATTATATGTAGCTCAAAGACATACAAGCACCCAAACAATAAAATGTATTTTAATCTAAATTGAAAGAATACAGAATCTTGTGTTTTTTTTCTATATATCAATAAGCACCAGTAAGAGAACAGGCATAGAAACAAAACAGTGGGGCTTTCGGTGCATGGTCCCCCTCTCATTTTAAAGATCAGTTGATTTGGTTTCTGTAGAGGTTAAATGTAATGTTCAAGGTCACTCAGAAAGTTAATAACAGCATTTCTATGTCTCTTGACTGTCAAATAGAAGATATATTTTGGTATCCACATTTATAATTATCTTAATATTTGTAAGCTCTATCAAACATGCCTAGGTTTGGGCCAAAGAAAGTTTTTTAAGGACCAAGGACTTGGGTAGTTTTGTAAAGTTCTTTTAAAAAGTGGATTGACTACTGAAAACAAATAACCTGCAGTACATGCTGCTCTCTTATTCTTCTTGGGCTCCCTTATAATCCATCATAATATTTAAAGCTGATTTTTTCCATAAATTATATTTTGGTGTGATTCATTTTACCTTTGCATATTATTTTCTGCACAAAGAAAGAAAATATGTGTCGCCCAAGTTTCTCAGAATAATAAGTATTAAATTCACAAAAATTCAAAATGCTGGAAGGTTTTTACAAAATATTCAGCTAAGGTTCTCCATCATTGAATAGACTGGGTCAAATCCCTTCCTTTTGTAATCTTTAACTTAATTACGAGCATACATAATTTATATACTCAAACCGTTTACAACTACTTTTTCATATAGTTTTATAGCCTCTAACAGAGCTGATTCCAGTGAGTCTGACAGTCTCACTGCTTTGTGGGAGGATTAACTGGACAGCCCAGTGAAATATGCCCAGGCACCACAGAATGCAGGGAGTTATAGCGGTGCTAACAGCCCCTCTATTGTGAAGCCTGTAGAGGTGTTTTTGTGATAAGCTCTGATTAGCAGGGCCACACATTTTAACTATTCTAAATTGCACAGGCTGAACTCCGGCATAGTGGCAGCAAATCTTTCTATGTAGGAGTTGAAGTTCTGCAAAGATCCTTCTGAGATTTAGAGCTTGGAAACACAGTTCCTGAATTATTGTCTCAATACTCCAGCAACAAGTCTATGCGCTATCAGAATGGATGAGAGGCAGTGCCACGGTTCCTCCTCTCCTAGGATGTTCTCCATCTGGCCCGCATTGTTGTGAGCAGTGCTCTGGGGCTTCATGGATGGACTGACGTGGCCACGGCTGCCCACGCTCACAGGAAATTGAAAAAGAAATGGACCCCTTATCCTATAGGCTGGCGAAGACACTGATCTTCCAATTCATCTTTCATCAAAATAAACTTTCTAGTAAAAATTCTCATAAAGACAGACTTTTTTTCAAGGAAATTAAAATTTAAGTTTATTTGGAATCACGAAATACTTCCTCTATGGGCAAAGCACCTGCCATTAGATTCAATGGTCCTGCCCTTATTTTGTGATAAGTATCTGGCTAAATATCATCCCACGGAGCAGTGATTAAATGCCTGTGAGGATTACAGGCATTGTCCCGTGTTAGCCTTTCAAGACTGATAACTTTCTTGCTCACTAAAGAATTCCAAGCTGGTTTAATCACTTTCATTCACTAATTAACCCCTGAAACGAGGAGAGAAGGGCAGAGGCACATCTCCCAACAACTCTGTGAATTAGATATGACTAAATAATCGTACAACAGCATGCAAGGATTGAGAGAAGAAAGCAAGGAAAAACAGCGGTAGGCCAAAAAGAAATGGGAACAATAAGAACAAAAAACTCATATCCATCCTTTTCTTAAAGAGCAAGAATCCAGTGAAGCATAATCGCACACCTTTTCATCTTTGCATCCTAAGGAGTTAGCTCCATGATCAGCCCGTAGTAGCCTCATCTCCCCCACATATATATTCACATGTATATACATAAATTAAACACATGCTAAGAAATTAATGAATTATTTCATAACTTTTTGAGTAAGATGTGTGCATGCATCCTGAAATTCAAAGTCAGAGAAATTGTCTGGGCATGGTGGCTCGTGCCTGTAATCCTGGCACTCTGGGAGGACCACTTGAGGTCAGGAGTTTGAGGTTGCAGCGAGCTGTGATGATGCCACTGCACTCTACCCAGAGCAACAGAGTTAGACTTTGTCTTAAAAAAAAAAAAAAAAAGAAAGAAAGAAAGAAAAAAAGAAAGAAAGAAAGAAAAAGAAAAGAGAGTCAGAAACTGATTTAATGTTTTACATGTTTTATAATGGGAAGGTAGATGATATGGCTGTGCGGTTGGAAAGAAACATTTTTTCAACTATATTGAGGTATAATTGAAAAATAAAAATTGTATGCACTTAAAGTGTGCAACATGTGGTTATGATGTACATACATATTGCAAAATGATGACCGCAATGAAGCTAAGTAATACCCGTCACCTCACATATTTAACATTTTTTGTTTGTGGTAAGAACACTTAAGATTTACTTAGCAATTCCAAGTTTATAATACATTATTAACTATAGTCACCATCATGTACATTAGATCTCCAGAACTTTTTTATCTTATAACTGAAACATTGTACCTTTTCGCCAACATTTCTCCATTCTCTCCATTCCCTGACCACTGGGAACAACCATTCTATTCTCTTTTTCTATGAGTTCAATTTTTTTATAGTGCACCTATAAGATCATAAAGTATTTGTCTTTACGTCTTTTATTCCACTTAACATAATGTCCTCCAGGTCCATCTATGTTGTTGCAAATGGCATAATTTTCTTATTTTGTAAGACTGAATATTAATAGCACCCTTCTGTGTGTGTGTGTGTATGTGAGAGAGAGGGAGAGAGTTTCTTTCTCCATTAGTCTGTTGACAGGCATTTAGGTCGATTCCACGTCTTGGCTATGGTGGATAATGCTGCGATGAGCATGGGAGTGCAGACATTTCTTTGATTTCATCTTCTTTGGGTGTATATCCAGCATAGGGTTTGCTGGGTCACATGGTAGCTCTATTTTTAATTTTTGGAGAAATCTCCATGCTGCTGTCCATAATAACTGTACCAATCTGCATTCCCACCAACAGGGCTCCTGTACCCTCACTTCTTATCTTTTGACTTTTGGATGATAGAGCCTTGCTAATAGGTGTGAGGTTATATTTCAGAGTGGTTTTGTAGGAATCAAAAGAAATGCGTTGTTAACAGCCAGTAGTTTCAGTCCACCTTGGTTCTGTCACTGACGGTTTACACAACTTTTGGTAAGTCCTCATTCTCTTCAGATTTCAGTGACAATTAGCACCAAGGTCCTTTTCATACCTACTTTCTCTCCTCCTCCAACACTGACATACCTACACATTTCTTCAGCAACGGTCCCCTACTTTCTGCTTCTGCCGTGCTTTCTAATTACCTGTAGCCTTTGCTGACGCCACTGAGGCCAGCTGGGTACCTTCTTGTCCCTTGGGTTAAAGTGGTTGAGAAACACAAACCACAGGCTTTTCTAAGACACTGTGATGCCTCAAGTACACACTTTCCTCTAATAAACTGACTAGATGTGGGCTCCTCATAAATTATAAAATTATATTTTGTGGTTAATCACTGATATCTGTTTTTAGTCCCTTACAACATTGAGTTCCAGCTCAGACATCACCTTTAACATTAGCAAAAGTTAAGTACTGTCATCCCATTGTTTGTAACCTCTTGAGACCCACTCCTAATTCACATAGCAAAGGACCTGTGTGCCTTTTGGAAGCATTCTTTAAATTCTTTTTTAAAAATAAATTTCATTGTGTATTTTAACATATACAATATGATGTCATGAAATATATATAGATAGTAAAAAGATTACTATAGTGAAGCAAATTAACATAGCCATCATCTCACTTATTTACCCATTTTTCTTTTTATGGCAAGAACAGCTAAAATATACTCCTTTAGCATAAATCCCACATACAGTACAATTTTACCTATATTCTTCAAGTTCTTCTTTAGTTTTATAAACAGTTTAAAATACACTTGGAGAACCGATGTGACTCCTAGAAAATCACAAGATATTCTTTTATAAGTGGTTGGAATTTTTGGAGATTCAGAATGCTTGCTCCTTGGACTGGAGACTGCCCAAGGAGCAGACCTCAGCCTCAGCCAGAATTTCGGGGCAGCTACTGGAATGAGCATGTGGGCTCGGGGGCAGGCTTTTCTCCAGCAGCTGTGTAACTTCTCAGTAGCTGTGGACACACAGCAACCTTTCCCTACCAATTGCTTTGAGCTATTTGAAAAAGCAGGGTAGGAGACTATAATTTCTTCTACTGCCCTGAAATTCTGGCTCAAAGGCAAACCATAATAGTGTAATAAGAATCCATTTATGTTACAAAGGCATGAGAAAAAATAGCACTCTGGAAAATGACTCACATTAACCCTGTGTGTGCTCCAACATGTGGTTCTCTTCCTTTCAGGCCAAACATGACTTCCCTGCCATGGTCATGAGGCGTAGGAAAACACCCAGGCTGCTAGCACACTGGCTCTCTTCAGTCATCCCAGGGCATGCAAACCTAGCATTCTGTCTTAATGAGGACATGTTTGTGACACAGAAAATGCCAGGCACAAAAATAATCCAGGGAGAGATAATTTGACAAGAAAATACCAACGAGAATGTTTGGGATTATTTCCCTTTGTTCCTTGAGCTGGGGCTTCTTGACTCTGTTCATTTCTAGTACTTATACATAAGCTCTGTGTAAGGCTGCTTCTTTCTCTGCAGATATGAATGACATATAAGCAGCCTGAGAAACTTCCAGGCCCCCACTCTCTGATATTTACATCACCCCCAATTTCAGTGCTGTTTCTTATCATCCTAAAGATTTGGTTTTACATAAAATTAAAATCTTCTTGATTAGAGGAAATATTTTGGGCAATTATCAATCACAAATGAATGCTGATGATAATAAGTAGTATTTGTATAGCACCTTACATTAATTATTCCAATTAATCTTTACAAAAATTAAGATGATAGTATATTTACTTTATAGGAAACTCTCAGAAAAATCATAACTCTCCAAAGTCACAAGGCCACTGGTGTCATAGGCGGGATGAGAATCTGCCCAGATAATCTAACTTCAATCCATCCTCTTTTCAGTATAAAATGTGCCTCTCACTGAGATCTGAGAAGAATTCCAGGAAAGGTCTTGATTAGGAGAAGGAATGATGATGTGCTCCAACAGTTAGAAAAGATAAAGAAATAAAGGGAGAAATTGAAAATTAACTCCAGAGCTAGTAGCTTTGATGCTATATTACAGTAAAGAGAGGATTGTGCTTCTGCTGACAATGACAACACCAGCACACAAAAAAATGCTGAATGCTATCTATTTTAAAATATATTTAAATTAATATTTGGCAGGAGGCAGAGGCAGGAGGATCACTTGAGCCCAGGAGTTCAAGACTGCAGTGAGCTATGACCATGCCATGCACTCTACCCTGGGTGACAGAGCAAGACTCTTTTTCAAAAAAAAGTAAGTGAAATAAAATAAAATAAATTATTATTTTGAAATAAATCGTGGCATGTGTGTCAGTTGTGAAATGTGTTTTTAGTTTAAAATTAACCCTGTCTGTGCAGCAGATATTTGATAGCAAGTATGTAAATATGAATCAGCCATAAACAACCAGAATCAGCCAAGTGGTCAGATGGCACCTGTGCTGCCCATCAGATGTCTTCTGCTTGAATGTCCACGGAACTATTGAATGCTCTCAAGCTGTCAGCAACAGCCACGTGCTGGGCTTACTGGAACATGTGAATGTTGACACATTTTTAGAAACTTTGTTTCCTTGCATTTTATTCTGTGACAGTGCATAAGCTTTATCTCTTGTGGTTATGGAAATCAAGCTCTCCATTTGCATTCCATGTATAAAAATTAAAATATTAGGAGTAATTATTCTATCCACTACTGACTTAATTCTCACTGCTTGTAACATAGAATGTCCTCATCCAGAACCAGAAAATTCTACTGCTAAAGTGGCTCATTTAATGCTATTGGAAAGTAGGGTTTGAAACAGGACAAAGTCAAGCACAGATGCAGCACACACTGTGTGTTAGCTGTAAATGCCTGTATCAAAAAGACAGAAAGATCACAAATTAACAACCTAATGTCACATCTCAAGGAAAAAAATAAAATATCTACCACCACCACCACCACCAATAAAATCGCAGATCAAATGGATTCACAGCCAAATGCTACCATACTTACATAGAACTGGTACCTACCCTACAGAAAATATTCCAAAATGTTGAGAAGGAGGGAATCCTCCCAAATTCATTCTATGAAGCCAGTATCACCGTGATACCAAAGCCAGGAAAGGACAGAACAAAAAAAGAAAAGTACAGACCAATATCCCTTATGAACATAGATGCCAAAATCCTCCACAAAATACTAGCAAATTGAATTCAATGTCAAATCAAAAATATAATTCACCATGATCAAGTGGATTTCATCCCAAGGATAAAAGCTGGTTCAACATATGCAAATCAATAAAAGTGGTTCAACACATAAACAGAAAAAAAAAAAAAGACCATATTATCATCTCAATGGATGCAGGAAAAGCTTTTGATAAAATTCAGCACCTTTTCATGATAAAAAACCCTCAACAAACTAGGCATAGAAGGAGCATACCTCAAAGTCATAAAAGGCATATATGAAAAACCCACAGCTAATATCATACTGAATATAACAAAGTTGAAACCATTTCCCCTAAGAACTGGAACAGGACAAGAATGACCATTGTCACCAATTCTAGTCAACATAATATTTGAAGTGCTAGCCAGAGCAATCAGGCAAGAGAAAGAAAGAAAGGCTATCGCAATTGGGAAAGAGATCAAACTATTTTGTTTGTTGATGATATGGATATGATTTTGTATCTAGAGAACCCTAAAGATTCCACCAAAAGATTCCTAGAACTGATAAATAAATTCAGCAAAGTCTCATGTTACAAAATGAATGCACACGAATCAGTAGCATTACTATATACTAATAACAGTCAAACTGAGAGTCAAATAAAAGAATAAATATCCTTCACAAAAGCTACAACGAAAATAAAATGCCTAGGAATATACTTAACCAAGGAAGTGAAAGAGCTCTACAAGGAGAACTGCAAAACACTGATCAATGAATTCACAGATGGCACAAACAAATGGACAAACATTTCATGCTCATGGATTGGTAGAATAAATATGGTTGAAATGTCCATACTGCCCAGTGTGATTTACAAATTCAATGAAATCCCTCAAAATACCAATATCATATTTCCACAGATCTAGAAAAAAGATAACTTTAGTTTCATTTGGAAGGAAAAAGAGCCCACATAGTCACAGCAATCTTAAGCAGAAAGAATAAATCTGGAGGTATCACATTACCTGACTTCAAATTATACTACAAGGCTATAGTTACCACAGTAGTGTGGTACTAGTATAAAAGTAGAAGCATAGACAAATGAAAGAGAATAGAGAACCCAGAAGTAAAACCATCTGCCTACAAGCAACTGATCTTTAACAAAGCGGACAACAATATTCACTGGGGAAGGGAAGCCCTATTCAATAAATGGTGCGGGGAAAACTGGATAGCCACATGCTGAAGAATTAAATAGGACCCCTATCTCTTGCCACATACAAAAATTAATTGAAAATGGATACAAGACTTAAATGTAAGGCAGGAAGCCATAAAACTTCTAGAAGCAAATATAGGAAAAGTCCTCTAGATGTCGACCTACCCTAGGCATAGAATTTATGACTACCACCCCAAAGGCTAATACAGTAACAACAAAATAAATACATGGGACTTGATTAAATTAAAAATCGAAGGAAATAATCAACAGAGTGAATAGACAACATACAGAATAGGAGAAAATATACATCTGGCAAAGGACTAATACCCAGAATCTACAAAGAACTCAAACAAATCAGCAAGAAATAAACAACTGCATCAAAAAGTGAGCAAAAACTTGAACAGAAGTTTTTCAAAAGAAGATGTTTATGGCCAAGAAACAGATGAAAAAACATTCAACATTACTAATTATCAGGGAAATGCAAATTAAAACTACAATTAGATACCACCTTACTCTTATTGGACTGGCCATTATTAAAAAGTCAAAAAACAATGGATGCAAAGAGAAAGGAACACTTACACACTGTTGGTGGGACTGCAAATTAGTACAACCTCTGTGGAAAACAGTATGGAGATTCCTCAAAAAAATAAATATAGAACTACCATTCAAAACAGCAATCCCATTTCTGGGTATCTACACAAAGGAAATGAAGTCATTTTATCAAAAAGACACCTACACTCAAATGTTTAGGGAATGATTCACAATTGCAAAGATGCGGAATTAACCTAAGTGTCCATCAATTCATGAATGGATAAAGAAAATGTATGGAGTACTACTCAGGCATAAAAAGAAATAACATAATGTCTTCTGTAGAAACTTGGATGGATCAGGGACCATTATCCTAAGTGAAATATCTCAGGAATGGAAAACTGAACACTGTGTGTTCTCACTAATAAGTGGGAGATAAATGATGAGTACACAAGGGCACAAAGTGATACAACGGAGGTGATAAATCAAGAAGGCAGGAGGTTGGCAGGGGAGGGGAGGGATAAAATCCTACCTGTTTGGTACACTGAACACTATTCTGGTGACCTGCACATCAAAAGTCCTGACTTTAGCATTATATAAGGTACCCATGTAAGAAAAACACTTGTAATCCCTTAATTAAAATTTTGATATTAAAAGTACAAAAATAAATGAATAAAACAATTTAAAAAATAAAAAAAGAATAGCATCAGATAGATCCAACTATACGATAGTCTACAATATACCTGACTAGTATGCCTCAAAATTGTCAAGATTATCAAAGACAAAGTCTGAGAAACTATCACAGACAAGAGCCTGTTGAGACAAGACAACTAAATGCAATATGGTTCCTGGCTAGGAACCATCTTTTCCAGGGAAAAGATACAGTTAAAAATTAAAGAAATAAGAATGAAACAAGAACTTTAGTTAATAATAATACACCAATATTGATCCAAAAATTGTCAAATGTATACCACACTAATACAAAAAGGTTCTGATAGTAAACATCAGATGCATGGAATATGACAATTCTGTTCTATCCTCTCAAATTCCATAAATGCAAAAGCGTTGTAAAATCAAATATTTACTTAAAAAAACAAATAAATGTTAAATTTGGTTGTTATCTTCACAACCTTGTAAAGTAATATAATCTAACATTTCTTTATCTATCGGGAAGACTCAGGGAGTAATAGCAAAAGCCCTGTATTCAGGTTTAAATTCGAGCCCTATCACCCCCCACCTGTGTCATCGCACGTGAGTTTCTGCCTCATCTTACACCTTGGGACAATGAAGTGATAGAATGCTTAGACCCGATCTGACATTCCTTATATGTGTCTCTGGCATTTATAACTGATTTCTCTGAAACTACTAGAAGAGCATTACTTTCACATGGATAACTAGCGAATATTCTTAAAATGAATGCTGTGCTTATCCTTCAGATTCCACAAAGGCTGATAAATTGAAAGTATTGACATTAGGAAACATTGTTTGCACAGCTGACTTAACATCACCAAAATGGTGGGAAGTAATTATTTTTTTAAGTCATAAAATTATAGAATATTAAAGTGGGAAAGGGGAGCAGCTATTTTAGAGATGAACAGATGGAGGCCTAGCAAGATAAAAGATTATGAATTAATTCCTCAAGTGAGTTGTAGAAATATTTAGGCATCCAATGCACCCTCCAAATTTTAAATTGAAAATTAGCCATGCAATTTTTCCTTAAAAGATATTTTGTCACATGCCTATTAAACCCTATTCTTGAAATCACAAAAAAGAGACTAAAGGGCCATTCCTCTTTTACTTTGATAGTTTGTGTGCACGCGTGTGTTTGTGCATATATACGTACATAATTTCCGAATACTTTTGTACAGCAACACTTTTTTAATTTGCTTACGTCTCACCTCTGATGATAATGTTTATGCACATGAAGCATTTACCAGTCCGGGGTTTAGAATAAAGCCTCTTTCTTGGGTACTCAGAACGTCAACATGAAGATGACTTCAGCGTTGACCCCAGCAGGTAACTCTAATGGGTGTGATTTGCTTCCTGCCCCACTGGGATGTGCTTACTTGGTTTGAATACAGAACAGCTGTCGGGCTGCATGTCGCTGTATGCGTGAAATGTATTTTCCAACAGGAACTGGAAACTAGAGTCCTCCAGGGAATAAAGATCACAAAAGACCCGTGTTTTCCTATTAGAGAGTTACCTGTCCCTCTCCAATCTAGAGAACACTCATAATTGCATGCAAATGATGCGATTCTCAACTATTGGTATAATCTATTACCATAATTAAGTGCAGTACAACAGTATTTTAAACAACTCGCACGATCCCTGTGAATCATGTACCCTGTAGTGCACCATAATCACAAAAACACTCCCAGATCACAAATGATATTATTCTAAGCTTTGAGGATAGAGGTGATACAGCAAACCAAACATAAATAATTTATAGAACCATGAGAAAGAGCTCAGTGCTTGGTTTTTTATTTTGCTTTGTTTTTTTAAACCATTATAGGAAATCTCTAGCTTTTATTATCAAACACCTAAGACCCTGGGGATACAGTATTTAGTATGGTTGTCAGAGTTTGGCACTGATCCAATAAAGTTCTCACTTAAATTCCTACAATTAAATTTGCTAATAAGTATTATGTTAACACAAAGTTGCTTATGTTTTCATGTTGAGAGAAGATCCTTATATTCCTAGTTAACAGAGGTTAAAAAAAAAAAAAGGGAAGGACAAATTAATCCAATTACCTTGTTTTTTCTTTCCTCATTCCAAGGAAAAAGAGTATGTTTCTTCACAATCAACATTCAACACATTTCCCTAATTAATGCAATTTGATAAAATGAAACAAATTTCTGATGTCATTAGCAGAGTTCTGCCTAATGAAGTTGGGCTATATGAAACATTAACTGCAGAGCTAAATCCATTTCTGTGACCAGGGAAACACACATTTATCATTTCAGTACATTTACTTTGGAAGTACCAATCATGAAGGCTTATCACTACAATCATCCTGTCTTGATAAATCAACATAAATTAACATTTTGATCAATGCCATCATTAAGGTTTTGAAAGAAGGAAACTACTCCTCAGTAAAGAGGCAAAAGTTAACACTGCCTCTTGACAGAGTAGGGAACTGCTGGGCGGACGACAGTTGTTTTTCCATTTAAAACTGTATTTATCTTCCCGAGTTTGACAATAACCATCAATATGCTTCAAATCACAAAAAGGAAGTTCAATTCCACAGACTGTGAATAGTGTTTTCGGCAGAAAGCAAAAGAGCTGAAAGTTGCTAAAATTTACATGCAACTTACAAATACCCTCATTCTTCCTTAGTCTCTTCCACGTAACACTATTTGCTTTGTAAGCAATGTATATACATTTCATATGTAAGACTATATAGTCACTGGAGTTATGAAAATGGAACTTACATATTTTTAAAATCTTTACCTTTCAAAGTGGAAACAAATATTTCTACAAATTCACTTCTTCTTTTGCCAGGTAGTTATGAATTTGGTAGACTCAAATATTGCTTTTCCTTCCTTTTAATTTTTTCCTACTGTTCTAATATGCATAATCTTTCTAGCTAGTAGTATATTTTTATTTTTATTAGTATTAAAAGTTAAAATCTTATGCAGATTTCCTTAGTTGCTAGCAAGTGTCCCTCTTCCACTGTACAATGTTACTCAATATATTAATACTGCATCACATTTAGAAGTCACTGTCTTCTTAGCTTGTCCATTGCTGTTGACAGTTTCTCATAGCTTATTGTCCTTGGCAGTTTTAAGTTACCAGCTATTTTGTAGAATGTTGGGATTTTGTCTATTTTTTTTTTCTGATTGGGATTTTTTTGATTTTTTTTTTTTTTTACCATTACTATATGGGAATTAAGGGTTTTAGGGAGGAAGACCCAGAAGTAAAGTACCATTTACATCATATCTCATCAAACCAGTCATCTAGCAGAACTCTCGGCTAAAATTTCTACAGTTAACTTGGTGAAAAAGAATCATATTAATACAAAATAGCTCATGCTTTCATGTTGAAAAAGGATCACCATGATTTATCACTGTCAATGTGATTTATTACTGTTGATATTAACCTTGACATCTGGCTGAGCTACTGTTGTCAGGTATCTCCACTGTAAGGTCATACCCCCCACTTTTCCATCTTGTGCTCTTTGAAAGAAGTCACTAGGTGCACCCCAAACTTAAGGAGTGGAGAGTTATGGTCAATCTCCATTAGAGCAGGTATCTTAATAAATTATTTTGAATTTTTCTGCACATGAGATTTGTCTTTTCTCTCCCATTTATTTAATCAATCATTTAGTTATTTCACTGTGAAATCAAAGATATTTACTTTGTACTTTGGAGTATAGTTTATTACTTTCTTTTATTGTTCAAGTTGTCTCAGCTTTCGGCCAACCCTTTCAGTTAGCTCTAATGTCCTTTTGACATGTCCCCATCATCTGTGCATCTGTGTGTGTGTCTGTGTGTGAGATTGTGCATGTGTGGGTTTTAGCACTCACTTTCTGGAACTACAAGATGGCCCAGGTGCACATTGTGTATTTTCTGCCTTGGTACTTCAATCGGCCATTTCTCCAAAGAGAAACTCAATTGACAGATAGCATTCAGCAAAAGATACGCTTGGGATTATGCATTCACAAGGTACAAGAAAAAAATGATGTAATAATACTGCCTCCTAATATCCATTGATATCCATTCTCTACTCTTCCTTTTAGCCACACATGACCACCCTGAGTACATCTGCCAGACTCTCTTACATCTGGGCAAGCATAGATGACTGATTCTCACCAGGAAGGTAAGAGCAGAAGTGTTCTGTTTATTATTTTCAGGGAAGAGATTTGTTTGCACTTCCCATCCCTACTCCTTCTTGGCCAGAGTGTAGACGAGATGCAGAACTGTCTTGGATTACACAGCATCATAGCATCAGCAGAGCAACAAAGTAGTAGTCTTAGTGCCCAGCTGACCAAGCTTCCACGTTTGCCCTTTGTGCCTGAGGTCGGGATAAGGCAAGAGTAAAATAAACTGTCTCTCACAAGATTCTACAGCTGGCCACGTTACCTTAACTAATTTCCCCCAGAGTTCCTCATACTTCAATGCTACGTTAAAAGTAAGCTTTATCTAATAACATAATTTGCACAACACCTTGGTGCTGCCATTTTTAGTCCTATGCCTACTAGTTACTGCTTCTGACTTGCCATGGATGTGCGTAGACTTCTGAATGGCTCCTGGTAGTTTCTCCTTACACAATTAATTATTTCACACCAGACTGAGGCCACATGACTGAGTTGACACTAGAGCACTTTTCAAAATTCTCTGCACATTAGAATCATCAGGGGATTAAAAAAAAATGTTACTCATGCCTAGATCCCACTCTCAGAGATTCTGATTTAATTGCTCTAGGATGTAGCCTGGGCACCAGTGTTTGCAAAAGCTCCCCAGGTGATTCTAATAGGCAATCAGTGTTGAGAACCACTGCTCATGCTGGAGCAAGCCATGTGAGCGCAGGGTTAATCCCTGTAGCTTGTACTTAACTTTCCTGTAGGGTGGGATTTGAGGCTGTTGATCTAACCCTGGCTCTCAAGCACTGGCACAAACATCATTAGAACTCAGCTGCTACGTGGTTTAAAGGGAGTAAATATCATTGCACACACTAATAGCTTAAGGCCTGGAACATCTCTCCTTTCTGTATAATGAAATTTTGGTCTTATCCATGCCTGCCTTTGACAAGCCAGGGTTATAAAATCAACTCCAACAGCCTGTGCCTTGAAGCAGCCATGTCCGTCCCGCAGGGCACTTGCATGCCTGCTCGCTGTAATTGAATTCTTGCTTCAGTTCTGTGTGCAGGCTAAGGCTGCTGACACCTGCTCCCTTCGGCTGAAGCATGTGTGCACTGCTCTGCTTCCTCCCCTTACAGAATACATAAATTCATCAAGATGAAGAATAAGGAAGGAGAACATATATTATCAGATATAAAAATGTAATATGCCTGTGGTAATTAAAAGAGTGTTGTTTAAGAATAGCTAGACACACCACTGAGATTCACAAATGGGAGCTGGTAGGAACACAGGTAGTATTACCAATCTGTGGGAATGGCTCGAATTACTTATGATGGGGGATTAGTTGGCCTGCTATATGGAAAATAATAACATTAAGTTTCTACATCATATGACTCAAGAAATAGATTCCTACTCTAAAGAACTAAATGATAAATGGGAAACTTTACAAAATAAGAGCAGACAATATAGAATATTATATGCATACACTCAGAATACAGAAGACCCTCTTGAATAAAATATAAAAAGCACAACGAATGATGAAAAACATGGAGACATCACACACATTAAAATTTAAAAGATTTTTGACAAAAAAACACATAAACAAATTCAGAGATATCTAAAAATGCATAAACCAACAAAAGATAAGTAGAATAAGCCAACAAAGAATTAGTAGGCAAATAAATCAGACCTAACTATAGCAATTCTAGGCTTTGTTTTATGTCAAATAAAAACGAAAATAGAGAAAAAATATCTCTCTAATGTGTTGTCATGTATTGCACATCTCAAAGAACAGAACAATAATAAATATAGTGTTTGAAACGTGTATATAGAGTAAAAGAATAAAGACATGACAGGAATGACAAAACCAATCTCAGAGAGAGCTTGAACAGAATTAAGGAGGGTAGCAAAGGACATTCTCATAATATATTTGAAGTTTGATTTGGTCAAATATTATTTGAAGCAAGTAGAGGAATAGGCAGTCAGTCTGGGTAGGGGAATCAATGGTTTTATTAGTCTATGATTTTCTCTGAATATTTGAAATTATTTAATGATTTAAAAATGAATTAAAAAGAAAAAGAAGTGAAAAATATACCAAGAACTAAGGTAAATGTCTCAGAGTACTTAGATTATGGATTATTTTATTTAATTTTCTTTCTAATCTTCCAAACATTTTTACCATAAAGATGACAATTGTTGTAATAAGGGAAAAAATATTATTGAAAGTGAAATCTTTTTAAATTTTCTCAATTTTCCTGATATATTGAAAAAGTAAAACAACTACTTTCTCTCTCTCTCTCTCCACCTATATTTATCTATTTTCTTATCTATCTACTCTAATTAATATATCTAATCTATCTAATTTATCTGTCATCTATACATACCTAAATCTATATCAGAATCAGTCTTATCTGTATCTAACATCTCTAAGAACAAGTGCATGTGCAAGCTTATAATTTAAAGCATAAAATTTGTGTCCTAGGCTTTAGTGTTTGCTTTTATCAGAGAAATTTACTTTTTATTTTCCTATTTTCAATATTAGCATAAGTTATTCTGATGTCCAACGTTCTATAGACAAATTGTCTCTTGTATTTGGCATATAGATTAATTTAATCATGAATTTAAAATAAACTTTTACTTCCAAACAAGTCACTAGTAATGCTGAAAGGATGACACTAATCTAGCATGTGTTTGTGAGAAAAAAAACACACCTCTCTAAATTTAAGAGGTACTGAGGTCTTTAGTCATTTAGACACAAATATGGAGAATTATTTATCTCTTCCTAATAATACAAATTCCCTTTTTTCCTACTTTTCTTTCAGGAGTCAAATGTCAACATGTCAAATAAATAAAATCTCCGCATGTGGCGGTTTTTTCAGGGTGGTACAAGTGAGATAAATGATGACAATTCTCTGGGAATGGGACTTTGGACGGTATCTGCACCTGGCCGGCCCCTCCTGCGGCTGCTAGATTTCTGGATTTCACTGTGAGGCTGAGACTGTTGGCTGGAGGCCTACCGCAAAACCGGGAAGAGAGACAAGGAAATAAGACAAGTTAAAATGCTACAAAGCCCACAATTCTGACTGTGACGCCGCATGTTTTTCATTAATAAATGCCTTCTAGATTGTTTCAAAACTCTGATTAATTTTCACAGTTTTGGAAATGTCGATTTTTTTACAATTTTTTTCCATATGCTCTTTGCTTTGTTAGAGGACAGAGATAGTTCCATGTTTGTTTCATTTTGAGGATTTTATAAAATATATTTTAGCATATTTAAGCACACATTTGGTCTCACTAAAACCAAATAAGTATAATATATCATTAGAAATTTCTAAAGGGGCATTAGGAACATCTGAGTTAGGACCGTATTAAATTTGATTTTGCTTTTCTCTTTGCAGCTTTAAGGTACTTGGTCCTCCTCAAATTCAGCATCATTATTCTAGCTCTGTCTTTGGATTATGTAAATTTCCCTGACTCTTGCCCTCCATTATTCACACCATCCGAAACATTTGGGGTGACTAATCTTCCTAGAACTGATCATTCCATTCTCCTACTTTAAGAAATCTCCACTCCCTGCTGAAGTAAATCTTCCAGAGTTATGATTAAGAGGCGGTCCACAATACAGGTTTCATCGTCCTGCCCGTGAGCAGTCCCAGGCACTGCCCTGCTTGGATTTGATGACCGTGATGCTCAAAGCATGGTCTGAAAACTGGTTCTGGTGCAGGAACTACAGATTACAAAATCCACAATGAGTTGAGTACACACATTCAGAATGAGTATTTAGAAAATTGTATACGAATTTGAAATTACTACATCAGTTAAGTGCATAAATTATGGACTTGCTTTATTAAACGAGACATAAACTAATTCAAAAGTCATCAAAATCCATTGATGAGTCACATGTGGCAAGAGAATACCAGCCTTGTTCAATTATATCTTATTAAAATATGAGCTATTTTAAGATGAATTTGTCAATTATAATCTAAAGATGTATAAAAATCTGAGAATATGTCACTATTCATTTATTTTATAGCTTTTTATAATCATTTTTAATTTTAATCACAGAGCTCTGTTCAATAATAGCTAAATATTATTATTCAATCACAGTGAATAAAATCAGTTCCCTTTTGCATTCTATTTTAAAGATAGTGAAATAAGCTTCACTGGAATTTTTGTCAAGTAAAGATAGAACTTTTCTAAATGAAGTAAGAGTTGTAAATCGCATGATGTAGACGTTCTTCTGAAAAAAATTGTGTACTAATTTTACTAAGATGTATAATCACTGATGTTTACTGTTTTGTGGCCATAATTGATGACAGCCATTATTCCTTTGAGCTTGAATCTAAAAGCTAAGAGAATAATGTGTCCAGGACTTGCGTGAAAATCGGAGGAACTGAGGAAGGTTTCATCATGAGGGATGCAGCCGCAGTCAGACCACACGGAATCAGGAGGGTGCAGGAGAGACGAACATGCGCCTCTCTCCCCGCCAGCTCTGCAATCCTCTGCCAGTTGTTCGCATGGGCTGGAACCACCCAGAAGCTCAGGAGCAAGCGGCCCCATGGGGTGCGGTCTGTAAAGTACGGAATGTAGCACAGCAGCAGAGAGAGATGGGGAATTCATCCGGGGGTGGGAGAAAATGGAGCCGGTACATTTCCTTCTTATCCTGTTAACTCTTAGGATTTTTCTCTTTGACTTTGAGGTTTATATTAATGGCATGTCTCATCACTTTAGATATGGTCTCGTTTTCATTTCTCCCATTCATAACCTTGTGTATTCTTCTCTTCTGAGAATTGTGGTCTTCACTTAAGTCTGGAACACGTGCAGCCCTTGAGCTCTCACTCTAGAATTCTTGTTTCCTGCTGTAGGTAGACAGACTATTTTTCATGACACTTAATCTCTCTCTCTCTCTCCCTCTCAGATCATTATTACTAGAAATTATTTTATGTGAAATTTTACTGTGAGAAATACTCTATAAATGTATTTTGACTTTGCCACTGCTAAAGCAGTAAGGATTTTTACCAGTTCCAGACACATTTTGATACTGTTTTGAAAAATATGATTTTACCATGCAAATCTAAATTCTGACTTTGTGTCTGCTAATGGCATGCTATGATTTTTGATTTGACACCACTAACTCTATTATTAGTCGTGGCTCTTGTTGGCTTGTAATCTTCCTTGCTTCTTCCTCAAGACAGCGAGCATTTTTGTCTCTTCCTAGATTCATGGACAATACGGTTCTTAGAGGTGTTGAGCTTTATCTCATTCCCCTGTTCCAACTCCCTGCTTCACACAAACCTGAGCTCTTGTTTCCTGTACCCACTTAGGTATTAATGCCATTTTCCCTAATTTCTACTTGTGGATCCAAAATTTCCTGTGGCAAATACTTATTCTACGTATAGATATAGATATATTTTATTTCAGAATATTATGGGGGTACAAATGTTTAGGTTACACATATTGCCTTTGCCCCCCACCCTCCGAGTCAGACCTACTAGCGTGTCCATTCCCCAGATGGTGCGCACCACACCCATCAGGTGTGAATATACCCATCCCCTCCACCCTTTCCCCGCCTGACACCCGATAAATCTTACATGCACATATAGTAGTAACACTATTCTTTTAGCTTTGAATACACATTTAAAATACACTGAAAAATTATTCTTTTCTTGTTTGGAACTCAGCTAGTTTATATTTTATCAAGCATGTGTGTGTTTGGAAGAGAGGGTGACCCACCCAAGCCAATTCAGTCCATCCCTTTAACCTGTGTCATGTGTAATGGATAATTTTTCTCCAAATACGTGAACAAGTATCTGAGACTATTTTAAATAATCCTGTTTTCTTATGAGATGACCAGCAGAATATGTCAGTTTGTGTTTTTAATAGGCAGAAGGAGAATTGACTAGTTAATCTCTTGAGGCCCTTCTGAAATGTTAGAAAATTGTTTTGTTTTTCACACATGACTGAGCTACAACTAACAGCGTGACCGATATCTCTTCTTTGTCTTGGGAAACTCTGTGTACTTGCGAACAGTTCACTTTCATGCTGATAATTACATCCAGCAGAATTTTGTTTCTTTTTGCATGTGTAAGCCATAGCGTTCAGTTATCTGTGAGTATCTGCCAAGCAGCAATAGACGACTTCTACAAAACAATATAGTTGCTCCTGTTAAAACCCATCCATTATTGTCCAAGCCATTTTTAAACTTACTGTTTCCATTACTTTAGCAATTGATTTGTTATTTGTATGTATCATTTCACTTTATCCTTATAACTTATGACAGTCTCCTGTATTTCTAAGTGTAGGGCTAGCTCCTTGTAATTATAATTTATAGATCAAGTTTGCCAGTGAGATATTATCTCAATATACAGTGGAGAAAATTAATACTCACACAGGCTGAGTAGCTTGCCCAGGTTACTGGTGCCAAAGATGGGATTTGAATTAAATTTTCTATCTTGAAAATATATATCACTTTCATTGCTTTCAATTTTTCAGATGAATAAATTGTAACAAAAAAGTTGCTTTACATACTGGTAGCCAAATAGCCTCTAGTAACCTGGCCTTTCAAATCAGCATATTTTCCAATTTAAATCAACTTTTCCAAATCAGAAGACAGGGGCATCTCACTTTCTTTTTGTCCAGAGTCCCTGCTCAGGGCATAAATAAACCTAGAATACAAACTATTACAATTCTCCAAAACATTTTTATGTCTGTATATTGGAGGGGTGACATCACTGAACGACAAAGACATAGGAACTCTACTGCAATAATTAGTGCATTTCATTGATCCTGTGTGTGCCTTTATTCAATCAGCACACAGTCTTTTGTGTATATGATGTGCCAGGAAATCACAGCAGCAGTGCAAACCTAAATCAACCCAAGTGATGAACATTAAGACTGCAGATATGTTTTTTTTTCATGGCATCTACTGTAAAGATCATTCTATCTTTTTATTTCACAGAAGATACCTGAAGTTTAAGGGCAAAATCTTCACAAGTGATTATTAAAAGTGCAACAGTTTGTTTAAAAAACAAGGCCCAGGATAACATAGAGTTCTATGCAAAACATAAAGAAAGCGTCTTCATGCAATGCATAAAGCTTCCGCTTGTGGAATTGAGTTGATGACTTTGCGTCACCGTCACCCAAATCTGCAAGCTGGGCCTTGAGTTTAATTGGTTTCCATTAAAGAGGAAGAGAAGCTCAACAACTTGCTAGTGTCATGACCATCAACAGGTCCCTGTACCGGCTGTATTGGACAAAACAGTATCCCACTGCTGTGGCAACACCATGTGAAAGTAAGCTTCAATTCGGTACTGCAGAAGTGTGCTACAGTGACTGGAAAAGCATCAAGTGGCTGCCGGGACTGAGAAATTATTTTTTTAGCAAACAACATCAAATTTTATTATTAGCGTTTTCTTAATATTTTCTTTGTCGTTTTTAATATGAAATTTTTTAAACATACACACAATTAGAGAAAATAGTGCATGAAGCCCCGGTTGTTTTTTCTCTAATATCTTAAAACAAATTTTAGACATTGAAGCATATCACTGACAGACACTTCTACATTCCGCATCTCTGATACAGACCTTTTTTTGGCAACAGCATTAATGAGATAGAATTCACATACAACACAATTCACTCTTTAAAGTGTATAAATCAATGATTTTTAGTATATTCACGTAGCTGTACAACCAACACCATAGTCACTTTAAGAATACTTTCATCAATCTTCCCCCACAAAAGACCCCTGTAGCTATCTCCCTGCAATCTCTACTGCCCGCCTCAAGCCCTGGGCAACCACTGATTTAGTTTATGTCTTTATAGTATTTCCTGTTCTGTACAGTCTATCTATCTATCTATCTATATATATATAATTATAGAATATTTGGCCCTTGTGTCTGGTTACTGTCACTTAATATATGGTTTTCCAGGTTTACTCACATTGAGCATGTTCAGTACTTCATTTCTTTTTATAGACAAATAATATTCAATTGCATATATATACCACATTTTGTTTATCCATTCTTCAGTTGATGGACATTTGGGTTGTTTTTACCTTTTGGCTATTAGGAATAATTTGCTATGAACATTTGTGTATATGTTATTGTGTGGACATATGTTTTTATTCTGCCATGTGATAAAATCGCTGGGTAATATGGCGACTCTATGTTGAAGGTTTTGGGAACTATAAGAATATTTTTCAAAATGGCTGCACCATTTTACACTCCCACCAGCAGCATGTGAGGGTTCTGGTTTCTCCACATCCTCATTATTTGGTATTAAAAAAAAAAAACTTTTTTTATTCTAGCCATCCTTGTGGGTGTAAAGTGATATCTTCCTGTAGTTTTGACTTCATTCTGCAGTGACTAATAATTTTGAGCATGTTTTCATGTGCTTATTGGCCACATTGGTCTTTGGAGAAATCTCTGATCATATACTTCAGTTATTTTTAATTGGGTTAGTTGGGTTTTTTGTTTGCTTGTTTTTTGGAGTAATATGCCCCAGCAAGATGCCCAAATCCCATGGTCTGTGTTCTGAGGCCCTGTAGATGTCGGATTGTCCAGAGAACAGTTGTGCCCAGAGTCAGTTGAAAGCCTACTCTGCATGGGTAGTTGCTGACTGCTGGCTGGTGGTTGATCTCCTGTAGTGGCCACAAAAAGATGACTTCTGCTCTTGTCCGTGGTTCTCTGGTTCTTGCAGTAGGGTTTCTAGCTACACTCCCTACACTTAAACTCAAGCCCTTCATCACCATTACGGTTTCTCTACTTCTCCTCTTTGTTCTGCATATTCTTTTTTTCCTTCTTTCCTTCTTAAGTTTATGTAATTAACATAGCCTACAAAAGCATTTTTTTTGTGTTAAGTGTTAACATTTTGATCTTTCTGTCTCTTATTCTTTCTGCAATATCTTTTTTTTCTTTTTTTGAGAGTGACTCACCTTTCTCTGTGTGGGCTGAGTTGACAGCTGATACAATTAGGATGCAATTGACACAATTTTGTGAGCATAAAGTGCAGAGATAATTATAAGCCAAGATTTAGAAACAGTATCCAACCACAAAGCAAAGAGGTAATGCATCCATAGACTCATGGGTAAGGAATCATTTCACATGCAGCTCCCCATGTGTTCATTCACACATCTCCAGTTTAACATAGAAACACTCCACACAGCTGTATTCACTCACAGCAAAGGGTTAAGGGCCTTCTCTCTTAACAGTTTTGAGTATTGAAAAGAAAACAATGTCACTTTTCTCTTCAACCCCTGATTATTATGTGACCCTGGGAAAGTAGTTTAATTTTTTTGTATTTCAGTTTCTGTATTTTATTTCTTCTATGAGATTAAACTTTCACACTTCCCAGAGTTTTGTGTAAAGTTAATGATGAATGTTTTTATGCCCTCCTCACAATAGCTAAGACAAATCTCACGAATAAGTACCATTTCTTTTTTGTTTCTACTTGAAGAACAACCTTATCCCAAATTAAAGTCCCTGGAAAATGAAGGAGATGTATGTCAGCTATTATGTAACAAAAATAATTCCATCAATAATTTCATTTCATATTGCTCCTTCAATATTTACAGTGATTTAGTGCTACTACTACAAATAGATTACATTCAGGAAGCGCTAACCATTGCCTAAATGTTTTATATATGTTACATAATAAATCTCCACAATAGCCCTGTAATTTACATGTTAATATCATCCCTATTTAATAAATGTTTATCTCACACAGGACAAACACTTCACACAGTTTTCAATAGTCAGTCAATCAATTCCAATTAGAAAGATGTGAGTAAATAATAAATCAAAGGGCTGTAACTAAGGTATAGCATTTCATCTATGCTCAAGCTATCTGTAAATTAATTACATGTGATTATCCAGACAGCATTCTTACATTAGACATCTTAGTTTTCTAGTGAAAAAAATACATTAATAAATATTTTGATAAAGATCAAGTGAGATTTTAAGAAAGAAACTATAAAGTTGTTCTTTATATACAAAAATATTCTATTAATGCAAACTTTTATTTTTCTCAGTCTTTTATAATATCCATCCAAGTAGAAGGACA
Organism: Avahi laniger; assembly: GCA_963575035.1. Lineage (NCBI taxonomy): Eukaryota > Metazoa > Chordata > Mammalia > Primates > Indriidae > Avahi > Avahi laniger. Next base: position 48,327 of record CAUYSK010118957.1, on the reverse strand, counting down.
TGGATATTCTTTACAGTCTGCATTAATGTTTTCATTTGGAAATAAATTTATTCATTTATTTTTATATTGTTATATCACTAGGATATACTGTTTATTGTGGAAGGCTAACTCCTTGTCATTGGAAATACAAAATGATTAAAATTTAGAGACTATATATTAATAAAAGAGAATGATTCATTTGTATATTAATCTATTAATCTACTTGAAATAGAGAATCATTATAGATCAATTTTTTTTTGAGACAGAGTCTCACTCTGAAGCTATCTTCCCACCTCAGCCTGCCGAGTAGCTGGGACTACAGGAGTGTGCCATTATGCCCGACTATCTTTTTGTAGACATGGGGTGTCACTATATTGCCCAGGCTGGTCTTGAACTTCTGGCCTCAAGTGATCCTCCTGCCTCAGCCTCTCAAAGTGCTGAGATAACAGGCATGAGCCACTGTAACTGGGCTTCAAGTTTTAAAATGTTCATTATACAAAACCAGTGAGGGAAATAACGATTAAGTCTATCAGTTGATAAAGATAAAATTAGGCACCAGTAACAAAATTGACAGAAGTTAAATAAAACATGAGAGACAACTAAATAATGAATAAAAAATGTCAGAGGAATGTAACATTCTAATTAGTATTTTGATTTTGATTCAATTGTGATTGGATTTTGGTAGTAAATAAATATAATAATAACTTAGATATGTTTATGAAAACTATCCTTTGAAATTGACATGTTAGACTTGAACAAATTATTAACAAGAGAAGTAGCAATCTGTGGCATGATTAATCAAACATTTACATACTCATTATGATAAGATAATGGAGCATAATTTATAAGGCACTCAAATTTCTTAGATGTTCTGTGAATGGTTATTACTATTGTTACATTTTAAGTCTAATTTCCTTTCCTTGAGGTCTTTTTCACTGCACTCCACAAAGATATCATTATGTTTAAGGATACCTTTTACTCAATTTATTCTGCGCAAAAGATTAATCTTTATCATTCATGAAATGAGAGAGGTAACTGGATCCTATAATATCAGAAATATAATCTTTTAATGAGACTTTCCTTTTTCTGTTAAAATGCATAGAATCTTAGCATTCCATTATTACAATATAAATAAAACATAAATGTAGAAGACACTTAAAATTATTAATATTTACAAACATGGTACGTATTTCATAACTTTTATTACATAGTAACAAAGTAGTAATAAGTTCAATATAAGAATTTTTTGAGTAGAAGACAATTGGATAAATGCAGATAGAATCCAAGTTTCTGGAATAATATCTGTGGGGTTCTGTTCAGGTTATTGAATCTCCCTAATCCTCATCACCTCAGCACATCATTTCATAGACATGGTGTGTTTGATCTTCTTCAAACACTGAGTGTCAGGTAGGAAACATTCTCCTTTCCCCAAGGTCAGGTATGGTAGGAACACGGGAAATATGGAAAGTTTTCACCTGTCCACTGAGAAATGAGTTGAATGTGAAATAATCCAAATTATATTACATAAGACATTGTGGTTTTACAAGATTTTATAATTGCTATTATTACTGTGATTAATGAATCGATGATGTGATGTTTTCAAGGCATTATTAGCATAAAATTCTTGTTTGGATGGCAATATTTGCAGCACAGTGAAAATGACTGAATGCCGGCAGTGAAGACATCAGTGTGGACCAAATTAACTCAAAAGTCCTTTACGTATGAGGAGAAATTTGGGTAGGGCCTTGATGCTGGGTAAGCAAGGAGGTAGGATTGAGGCAGAAACACAAGCTGCAGAAAAAACACAGGAAAGTCAGAAAGACAAGGAACGATGTGGGAGCGGGGGTGACAGACCTTGCTGAATTCTTTATTGAAAGACTTGGTTACACATGCTCTGTATTTATTTATTTTTTTGAATATTTAAGTTTGCTTGAATCTTTTACCTTCAGGCATTACTTCTTGTAAGATAGTGTGAGAAATGGCCAGCACACAGGTGTGCCCTCTGCTACCCCAGACAAGAGGCATCAGGACAGAGGTGAGCACTGGGAAGCTTTAGCAATCCTGGACTCAAATTTTTAAAATACGATTGTGCTCTCGAGTATGAAGGAATACATCCAACATATTTTAAATTAGTAAATTTACTTTCAGTTCTCATTTTGATGAGATGCCAGTTTGGATTATCCAAGCTCCTACTTTATCCTATTGGCACATACCTTAACCCAGGACTTTGACTATAGCAGAGTTTCAGTAAGTATTTTTTAAATACCAGAATGAATAATTAAGGGGTGACAATATTTCAAATTCACCTCTTCTAAGAACTTCTCACAATCCAGTCTTCTCCTCTGCCAGTAAGATGTCTTCTCTCACTTTAATTTCCAGCACTTATCCATAGAATAGGCCCCACATCAACATATTTATCCTCTGAATTTCTTGCTAAAAATTTAATTCTTCTTTTTTAAATTAGTTGCCATTAATTCAATATTAAGATATTTTACTTAAAACTTGCATTCCCAGATTCCTAAAATTTTTTTTTTAAAATTAAAGAATAAAAAAAAAAAAGGCAGTGGCATGGGATGCAGGGGTGTGTGAATAAGGCAAAACTGAACTCACATCTCCTGATGGGAATAATCAAGTGTGGATGTGATTTCCAGTTTGCCATAGTCCCCACTCATCCATATCGTCCCTGAGCCCTGTGCTGATGTGTCAGTCAGCATTTCCCTGCTCACTTCTGCTGTTCCCAGCCCACTAAAACATATCCATCTCTCCAAAAGCATTTGTACTTTAAGCATTTTGATTATTATCATAGAGGTGAAAGAGGTACCTATGATTTATGTCAAAGAGGGAGAAGGGATTACTGACTATTCTGGTATCTTGATTAATGTGAAAACTGTGATACATCATCTGAGAATAGGTAAAACATCCTGAGCAACAGATTTGAGAGAAAGAAATTGGTTGGTTTAGATATTGTACAAATTTATTTGTACAATAATATATTAGAATGAACAAGGAATAGTTTAGTCTCATTTAAATTATTTCAGGTTGTAGACCTCAAAATCAGGTTTAAAGCAAGTATCTTTTGGGAACTGGAGATTCTAGTCTATAACTCAGAAGAGCCCTCCAGGCAATATTTATTAAGTTTTGATAATAAGGAGTTAATCCTGAGAGGGTTAATAGAGCAAAGAAGTCTTAGGATAGAGTGTAAGGTGACCAGTGGGACGAAGAGAGTTGGACAGAGCATATTTAAATGAGGCTACTTAAGAAAACCAATTACTCAATCCTCAAATATAATGAATGAAGAGACGTTTTACTCTGTTAGGATCTGTATTCTGTTATTCTATTCATGTGCAAATGATATTAACTACAAATTCAACATGTGTTCATAAAAGGAGAAATCATTTTACTTTATTTTTTTCCAATTTCCTATATATTAAGAAGGAATCAGTTTGGTTTATTTGAATAGAATAATTGAATGGAATCTCAATTATTTGGCTGTATAGGTACACAATCTTTTTAACCTTGAAAATATTCCCTGGGAAACTGCATTTGTATTTTCCCAGATGTCTTTATGGGCGCTATCTTATGCTATATGAGGCAAGAGTAGAAACAAAATAGCTACAGGAAAACAGGAAAGGAAAAGAATCTTGCAGTCAATGATTCCATAAATGGGAGGGAAGAGAAATAATTAATTTAGGCATGAAGAGGCTTTATGTCTTTGATATGATCTTTCTAATATTCTTTTCTGGATTATTTAAAAACATAAACATGCATTTATTTTTAAATATAATCAATCATTTCAAATATATAGGGAAAAGGTTGGAGGTCAGGAGGCCCATTCAGCATCCATTGCTATCGTGTTGAGTGGTATCCATTCCAGTCTTTGGAGCAATCAAGCACTTTTTCACAGGGTCTAATGCGTGTAAAGCCCTCCGCTGTCTCAAGCTTTTGCCTATAGATATCTCGGCATGTGGCTGACTCTTTTCCAGAAATTTGCATCTCCAATATGCCCCAAACCATAAAAGCTTGAGAAAGGCATGCCCTTGTATTGCTTATCTTGATTTCGATTCTCCTATTTTTTCATCCAAAGGGAGAAAAGCAAGTTATTTGGAAAAGCGTTTTGGTCTAATTTGAAGAATCTTGGGATCTACAAAGATATATATTCTAATAATCTGTATGAAATTGGGTGAGTCATTTAAATTAGGCATGGTTTTCTTTAAACAAATTTAAATTAATGAGGCAAATAAATCCTATTTTGCCTTCTTCAAAATGTGTTATGAAGGTACACCGAGATGCTACAGTTTAAAAATTATTGAACATAAAAACGTGAATATTTACTCATAGCAGCAAGACTCGCTGGGGGCTTCTCAACCAATAGGAGGCTTTTCTCTATGCCGTTTATGGCCTAGGGAAGTTTTAATTCCCTGTTAGAAAATAACATCTCTGCTATCAAGTTACTCAAACCTAAAAAGCTTTAGATACTTGCTTTAAACCTGATTTTGAGGTCTACAACCTGAAATAATTTAAATGAGACTAAACTATTCCTTGTTCATTCTAATATATTATTAAAGCAGGTGCCCGAAGTGGCACATACTCTTTTAGAGTGTTTTGTATAAGGAGGCTTAACTAGGCAATGCAATTATGAAACTCAAAATATGAATTTGGTCATGAACTTTGCTATTTATTCAGACAAAAGTCTCTTCCTCTAGTGACTTCAATGAGACAAGATGCTACGTCTGTGTGTGAACCTGAAGTTATTAATAAGGCCTTCTGTGACATAAAGTCGTTTATAAATGTTTAATGCCAACTGTGAAATGTATTATACTTCATTAACATTTAACATATTCCTTTATGGTATTCCTTAATTCAGGATTTTTTTTTACTATAACAACTATAATATGAATAATAAGCTACTCTAAATTTTCCCTTATATATATTTTGATCTCCTTTGAAAAATAATTATTATCTGAATGCAAAGTTAAGGCAGCTATTGTGGTGTTTTAGATTTAGCTTTTATTTATGGTCATACATAACTAGGTCTATAGGACTGAGCTGATAGCTAGTTCATTGAGAAGCATAGTTTCAATAAACTTAGCTATTGATCACAAAATCTGGAAATAAATTAGGCTTCAAGATGTTTGGAGACATAAATATACACTACAGTTAAATATATATAATATTTATTCATTTATCAATATATTTAATCATATAAATATATGCCTATGTATGTATACATATATATTAATACATACTTCCAAAGTATTAACATAAATGAACACCATAAAGGAAAATTCAATGAGGACAATTGTAAAAATAATATGTTGTCCTGAATACCTATATACTTTGTCCTGAATAATAAACAATACATATGGTCATTTTTGAAGTTATATAAAGGCTTTCTCATGCTTATAGAAATATTTCAGATAAAATTACTAAGTTATTCATTACAATATAAAACAACAATAAAACCAAAAAGAAAAGATTTCCCAAAGAACATAATTACTAGGGCAAAATAAGATTATTAAATACTCAGTTATCCCTCAGTATCTGTGGGGGATTGGTTCCAGGATACTTTGCAGATCCTAAACTATGTGCGTGTTCAAGTCTCGCAGTTGACCCTGCAGAATGCAGATATGAAAATTCAGCCCTCCATATCCATGAATTTCACATCCCATGAATACTGTATTTTCAATCTGAGTAGTTGTGGATGTGGAAACTACAGATCTGAAGGGCCAATTGTATTTATTGAAAAAATCCACATAAATGAATTAGTACAGTTCAAAACGCATGTTGTTTAAGGGTCAAATGTACATTATTGCCCAAAGTATCTGGAGATAGGATATCAGCAAGGTAGTGAATAGGAAGCTCCAGACCTTGTTCTCTCATGGAGACACTAACCGAACAGTAATATACAATCCAAAAAGTCTTTATGAGAACTCCAGAAAGCAGTTAGGAAGTTGCAATGCCCCAGGAAAACTCAAAGCTAAGAATTGCTGCAGCGAGGTGGGTAAAATAAGCCATTTTATTTCAACTGTATCAGTCTCTCCTTCAAGCAATGACAGCTCATGATCAGGAGAAAAAGCTCAACTTGTAGCTTCTCCCTTGGGAGGAAAAGAGAAGAGTGGAATGGACATACAATAACCCAGATTTTTGGGGGTCTGCTTGAGGGATCAGTTTCTGTCTTGTCTGACTTAGAATGTTGACAGACTGGCATACTTTGGATGTCTGGGGGCCACTGAGAACATAGGAGAGTTCAGAGTCAGAGGCCTGTGGCAGCTTGAAAGGACATGTAGCACCATGTTCAAACACCAGAGGGAACCACCCACTATATTCCTGAAAAAGAAACTTGTCAACCGCTCTGAGAAATTACATAGACAAGCCCAGAGAATCTATAACCACATGAAGGTTTCAGAGGTGCCCCAAATCTCTAGCTTGTTGAAGGATGGAGATCTTCCCATATATAAAGCCGACCTAGAAAGACTGAGGGAAGTGGATGTATTTTCAAATGCACAGATCACAACCAAAAATAGAGACTCACAAAGAAATAAGAAAACATCCCCTCATCAAAAAAACAAAATAAATCTTCAGAAACTGATCATGAAGAAACAGAAATACATGAATTACCTGAAAAAGGATTCAAACTAATCATCTTAAAGAATTTCGGTGTACTATAAGAGAACACAGATGGGCAACTAAATGAAATCAGAAAAACAATGCATAAAAATGAGAATTTGAATAAAGGTATAGAAGTTATAAAAAGGAACCAAAGAGAAATCGCAGTGCTAAAAAGTATGATAACTGAATTGAAAAATTAACTGGAGGAATGAGCAGCAGACTTGATAAGGCAGAAGAAAAAAACTGGCAAACTGAGTGACAGTTCAACTGAAATTATTGAGTAGGAGTTCACGTTTCAGTTTCTTTTATCAGCCATGGCTTCCCTAAGCTTTTGCACTGCTAATTGTTCTCATTGTGATTGTTTTATTAATTTTCGTTTCCTTAATTAATAGGAATATATTTGGAAACAATTGTCACCTGCATACTGGAATGAATTTTCCAACTGAGTGCTCTGAGCTGCCATGTGTTATTTCCTATTTCTTTCTCTTTTCATGTCATTCTTTCTTGGTAGTGATCTGGGACTTGCTTCGCCCCCCCCCCCGCCCCCCATTTCTTTCTTAGTATTTCTTGAATGAGCTACTTACAAAAAAGAAAAGTGTTGTGGGTGAGGGAACAGGGCAGGGTTGTTTCTCTGGCTAGAGAGTCTTATTCATCTCTGATTTTGGTAGTCATAAGGTATTTTCACCTTCACTTTTTCCCGTGGCTGAAATATAGCACAGCTGGTTTGTTCACAGTGTGGAATCTCTCTCCTTCCACCTTCCTCATTGATACACTGTTTTGAAAATGTGGAAATGTTCCAGATTTTCTAGAAGGAATGGCAGACTAAGTCTAAGGGGAACTTCTCTGCCAGCCCCTCGAGCCCCGTGTATTGTGAAGAAAGGGGGCTTCACCTCAGATGTATCCCTCGTTTTGGAGAAATATCGTTTGCTGATTTCTCTGTTTCTAACTGCAGACTATGGTCTGTTTCTTTTTGAATGGTGATTTGGCATTAACTGTTTTAGAATCCCTTCCTGAAATGTGTCTGACAAACACAAACTCAGCCTCCCCTGAGGGGAATGGTTTCTCACTTCTCTCCTTGCTTTTGAAGAGAAGAAAAAGAAGTACTTTTAATTTTTAATGCTTCATGTTAAAAACATGAAGTTCAATGTTGTACTTTTTCATATTTTAGAAAGTATTGTTGAAACATGCCATTAGCTTGTAATAGCAAAAGTAAAATAAATAACCCGGGTTTGGGAGGGGGGTGTGAGGGGCAGGACTTCCCTGAGGAGTAATTTATCACGTTCTGAATGCATTGGTATTTTTAAGACATTTCCTTTATGCTCAATATTTTATATTTGTTAATAGTTTTTGATCAGTGAAGACCACTATAAATGATGTATCTCAAACATTTTAAAATAATGCTTATATTAAATAACAAGAAGTATTAGTGGTATAATCATAATTTTAAATATATAGCATATGAATTAATAGTTATACATTTAATATTATAAAATACAATTCTTATAATATGAAATTATAATCCTTACTTGAAATGAGATCTCAAAAATATCACAAAAGTTATCTAGAAAGAAATTAGTTAAAATGGCTCAAGAAATGAATAATGAATGTGAGTAGAATCCTGTTGTAAACCTCTGGATGAATATCCAATTTGTTCAATTTTAATTTTGGTTTAGGAGAAAAATCACATTTTTTTCTTAATAGTCCTTTGTTCTATCTACATAAAAATTTTAGCTCTCATTAAAGTTGACGGAGCTTAAAACAGAATTATATTTGGGGAGTGATGTCAGCAAAATGGAATAGGCAGCTGCAAGCTCTTGCCCCACCCCCCAAAAAAAGCATTGAAAAACAAGCAGAAACCATCAGAACTCACTTTCTCAGAGCTTTGAAAGACAGCCAGAGTCCACAGCAACCAAGCAGACACTGAATAAAGAAAAAGACGATGGTGGAAAAGTTTCTGGGCGTTTTTCTCGCCCCTCCCTGCCTGCCCCACGACTGAGCTATAGCATCCGGGATGGTGGCTCAGGTCCCTGCACAGACAGGTCCTGGGCTCCTGGCGGAGCAGAGTAGACCTTATCCACTAATTATTGCATGGTTTGCTCTCATTTTTCTGCGGGCTACTATAAGTTCTAATGCAAAATGTTTGTTCTTCCATCTTTTATTCCATGCAAAATAATTCTTATGTATTCAGGTTCCATAGAAAGAAAGCTCCAAAACTTAAAGTAAATTAAAAAAAAAAATGACCTCATCCATCAGGTCTCATATTAGCTCAAGATATCCACAGACTCTCCTGCCACATCTCGCCCCACATGCATCTTCTATTTTAAGCTACCTTAATCTTTATTTTTCCCCATGATTCAGTTCTACTTGTATAATGAACGGAAAGTGGTGCCACAATGCCTTAGGACACTGGGGAAAAATCAGTGTATGTTTCCCCTAAAACAATCTACCCACTGTGGGAAAGGATAACTGCAGCACTTAGAAATCTCATTTTTAACTTAATTTTTTTAAACGGGAATGAAATCTTCTCTATTTATTTGACCCCAAACTCATTTAGAAGAGAAAGTTTTCATTTAGGGGAAAAACCAGGAAAATTACATCCTGTTTATTTGCAAAGGAAAACAGTAAGGGCATTCGCGTCCATGGGAGCAGAGGCTGGTGTTGGAGGTCAAGGGCACAATTGGAGCCGAGGGGTGTCAAAGGCCATGGGGAGCAAGAACAAATAGGATACTCCTGGCTAGAGGGTGGAGATGCTGGTGACTGAGAAAAGCTGTTTTCAAAGACCTCACAAAGGTCTCTTTAGCCTTTGAAGTATGCTTCAGGTATGTTTTAGCCTTGAGGTAATGCATTGGGATATAAACCTTGTGGCTTGGCTCAGACTCTTTCAACTATCTTTCTCTCTCCCTTTTGGTCAGTGTCTAACCTTTGCAGAGCATCTCCCCCACTTTAGGGTTTTGTGAAAACACTTGAACTTGATGAGTGTCATTTGCCTTCCTCAGCAGCCGCTGACGGGCTGAGTGACACCAACTTGAAGTGAAGAAGTGCTTCCCCCAGGGGCAACCTTGTGCAAGGAGAAACAGATGTAAAGAAAGCTTAGGCAGATAAACTCTTCCGATTTTTCTTCCTTCTGGAAGTCGCTCAAAGGTAGGACTCCTCGTAGCTTTTGAGCAAAATCCTAGGTCAAGACTTGCTGTGACTCTGAGGCTTGTTTTGAAACTATACCCAGCCTGGAAATAGGTCAAATCCGACTTTATTTGCCTCACTATGCTTTCCCCATTATTCTCACTTCCCCAAGTTTGCACAGCTCCTAAATAAAGTGTCAGTATGTTAATCTCTGTCTCGACTCAGCTTTCCAAAGGAACTAACCTAATGCAGTTAGAAATTTTGCAATAAACAGATATCAGGATGACTTTTGAAGATGTATAATCAAGGCACCCAACACTAACTAGATTAGTGTGCTTATTTCAATAGTATCCTGAATATTGCTTCATCTATTTTAGGAAAGCATGTGAAAAACCACTTAAAATTTGGCTGCTGAAATAAGGATTGTGATTTTTAAAAGTAAGTGATACAAGACACAAATGAAAGAAATCAAAGAAGATATAAATAGATAGAGAGATATTCCATGGTCGTGGATTGAAAGATACAACATGTTCAGATGTTAACTTTTTCCAAATTCACAAACAGATTCAATGCAATCCCAATCGAAATCCCAGCATGCCATTCTGTAGATATCGATGCACTGATACCAAGGTTTATATAGAAAGGCGAAACTCAAGAATAAGAGGACGATACTGGAGAGCTACAAAGCTGAAGGACAGACACTACTAAATTTTAAGACCTACTATAAAGCTGCATTAATCAAGACAGCATGGTCTTGGAGAAAGAATAGCTGCACAGATCAATGTAACACAAAAAGGAATCCAAAAATACACACACCAAAAACCGTGAACCAATCTTTGTAAAAAAAAAAAAAAAAAAAAAAAAAAGCACAAAAGCAATTCAATGGACACAGGAAAGTCTTTTCAACAAATGGTGCTGGGAGAATTAGGTTTTGGTGTCACTTCAGGGACATCACCTAACATGTTTGCTCTCAGTTTGCCAACAAATGCACAAAAGTACATAGAGTACACACGTGTGTGGTCTGGGTTAGGGTTTTTGCTTGATAAAATGATGACAAGTATTCCTTGTAATTGTTTATAAAATATAACTTTGTTCATGAGATTTCTACTTAGACAGGTAATAACTCATTAGCCTACAATGTGTTGATTAATTATTCTTTATGCTTAGAGTTAATCTGAAACATATAACCTAAATCACTCTACTTATCTACACTTCTAATTCTTGCTGATTTAATTGTTGCACAGCTTGCCCAGTGAGCTGCTGCATTGTAATTAAGAAAATTGTTGTTTTGGATCGTTTCCTTCTAACTCCATGCGTTTGCACCTACTATTATACTAAATATTCTTTTCTCTCATTCTCTACCCCTTCAATAACACCCTCCACTAGGTGAATTGTTAAATCTTAAATTTGTTGTAGCTAAAACAGTTAGCCACTCAGGAAAATCCATTTCTTCTCCCTGGACCAACTAGACTACACTTCCTGCTCTTCCTTAGAGATAGATGTAGCCATGTGACTAGCATCTAGATAATGTAACATGAGCGGAACTGGATGGCTCATGCGAACCTGCCACAGACACTGTGCTGTTATTTCTCATTCTGCCGGCTGGACACAAATGTTTGAAGGTCTTCAAGGAGTCAGAGCCAATGATGGAAGGAACCTGGATTCATGTTTTTGCCCGACCCAGAGAACTTGGCATTCTCTGTCAAGTATAGATGTGAGTTTACATTTGAGCCTTTCTACATTTGAGCCTTTCTAAATATGCAGATTTTTTTGTAAAAAAAAAAAGTGCCTGTATTAACTATATACCCTGATTGTAAGTATAATTATTAATTTGAAAACGGGTATAGTATATTCTCACTGAACTTTGCCCTCATATAAACATTCACTGATTTCCTTAGGATGAATTCACCCTTCTTCCACATGCCCTGAAAGAAACCTGCCCACACACCATGACAGCGGTGGCGATCCTCTGTTTTCTGTTTCCTCCTCTGTCTGCCCAGTGAGATACACATTCACTGAGAGTGGAAACATGTGCTCACTTATTTTTCACGTGTAATACCTATATAGGTTCTTATTTAATGACTATTTGGCCAAGGGGTCAATAGGCGTTTCTTGAATGAATAAATGAGTGGATTGAACCGCTATATTCTATTCTGAACATTTTATGCTCAAATGTCCTTTGCACCTTGTCAACCTTTGGAACTCCTATGTATTTTCCATTCCCTAAGCCTAACCTCAAGTGCTACCTGTTGTTTGAACCTCAAAACGACGTAAGTTTTACCTCCTCTGTTCATCCTACACTTGCCGCATCCTTCTGTTACAACAGTATAAAGAGTAAACTGTTATGACAGTCATCATCTTGTATTATATATTTGCATCTATGTGTCTCCCAACAGATGGTGAAATAGAAATCAAATAGATTCCTGTTCGACAGATGGAGGAAGCATACTTCACATCATAGACGACCTTGAAAGCAGAGTTGGGGTAAAGGCAAAATCAGTGCGTCTGTCACTGGATGTTTGTCTTACAACAGAGTCGCCCACTGCTTCAAAGCCAGACCTGTCCGTTTGCAGTCACAAATGTGAATGGTTGTGGGGTTGGTAGAATAGAATTATGATGTTGGAGGGTTTTGGCCAATAAGCAAGAGGAAATTATGGTGTGTGTTATAAAATGAAAATAGTACAAGACAGTGGTTCTTAAAGTGTAGTTTCTGGACTAACAGCCTAAGCCTCACCTAGGAACTCAGGAAAAGCAGAAATTATCAGGGTCCAACCCAGACCTGCTAAAATGGAGACCATGCAGTGAGGGAGAGCCCCCCAATCTATGATTTCAACAAGTCCTGCAAATGATCCTGATGCATAATAATGTTTGAGAACCACTAGCATGGTGATGAGATCTGCCAGCATAGGAGGTAAGCTGCAACCTGAGCAGCATTAGCGTGTTAGATTGTCACTCCAGATACATTTGCTCTAGTGTATGCATCACCAACAAGCTGTGTGTCCTCAGAGACGTGACTTAACCTCTCCTTTGTATGGCTACACAGGGCTACATCTATGAAACATTTAGGATTCTGAAAAATTCATCTTGGTTTTCCTTGCAGTTCTAAAATTCTAAAATGGTATAAACTATTCCCATTGTAACAAAGAATGTGCTTCACGGAAGGCATTATGAAAGTCTAAAATATTGCCATTTTCATGACAATCCAGCATGACTAACTGAAAGATCCTAAGTTTTAATGTGTTTCCTTTGACCAGGGATGACAGGGGGCCACCTGCTGACAGTATATTAAGCCTCTTGGACTCTTAGACATGTGTGTTGGACGAGGGCCAGTGCTCTTGCAGCAGGGCCTGTGTTCTGCATGCACACAGAAAAAAATAGTTCTCTTGTGACTCTGCCTCAATTTATCCATCTTTAATATGTAAATGAAAACTTAATATTCAAATGCTACAGGTTTATATTATGGACATGTTTAATACTTGAAAGTTAAAATGCTTAGGGGGGTAAATGCATGCTTATTTACGGACATGAGACTACATTCCTTTCCTAGGGCCTCTCCACAACTACATGAACCAAACAAAACAAAATATCCAACAGAACGTATTTTCTCCTGGTTCTGGGAGCTAGAAGACCATGATCAAAGTGTGAGTGGGGTTGTTTTTTTCTGAGGTCCTCTCTCCTTGGCTTGGGGACGACCGTCTTCTCCCTGTGTCCTCACATGGTCGTCCCTCTGTGTGTGTCTGTGTCCTAATCTCCTATTCTCACTAGGGCACCAGTCATATTGGATCAGGGTCCACCCTGATAAGCTCATTTTAACTTAATCACCTCTTTAAAGATGCTATCTTAAATACAGTCACATTTTGAAGATTTCAACATATGAATTCGGAGGGAACACAATTTAACCTATTACATGAAATTGATTATCTACACAACACCCTATGCAGTATTTGGAAGAGGGTTGGTTATTCCCAACCTATGAAATGTTTCCAAGCTCCTTAATTAAACTAGGAAATGAATGAAAATAATACCTATGTCCACATATGTTGGACCATGCCTAATACTTTTTTCTTTTTTTAATTAAATTATTCTAACTGGTTTAACTAAAGAGTCAAACATGAAATGCTATAATAAAAAGTGCATATGAATTACACATAGTAGTGTTAACTATTATATAATGCCCAACTCCCTCTTTTATTCCTTAGAATAAAAAAGGGGTTCAAGTTTTCATCATGAAGGAGAAGCTGTATAAGTTTAATTTTAATAAAGATCTTGAGTACACAAAAACACACCCACACCCCTGCCACAGTTGATACTGAACTAAGATTGATGTGTATTAAATATCATCAGAAAAAATATCAATTAGTTTGGAAAGCATTGTTAGGTTTCTTTTGTTAGTTGCTAAAATTTTGATTAAATTAGTATATATACTAATCAAGTGAATCCCTTATTCTGCTGTATGTTGATGGTTATATATAAAAAATGATAAATAATAGTATCACAACAAAATTATGTGAAAGAAGAACTGTCTTAAATGTAAGATGGTTCTTAAGAGCTAACATCCCAAATATGAGTTTTATTTTATTTTTATTAATATGATTATTATTATTAGAGTTTTCAAATTTCTGTCACTTCTTTGGAATGAGCAAACCTTATTTTGGGTTGTGTATGAGTGTGAAAATTATGAACAAAGTTAGACAAATATACCGGCATTCCTCAGAGTGAATTTTTAACCAACAACTTCCTAGCTATGAAAATTTGGTGAGCTCCACTCTGTAGGTTGTATCTGTGATGGTTAAATTTATCAATCAGCTGGGTTAAGCTTTGATGCTGGGTTGTTTGGTGACACTCTAGTCTGATATTGCCATGGAGGTATTTGCGGTTATGATTGACATTTATAATCGGTTGAGTTAAAGCAGGTTACCCTCCAGAATATGGATGGGCCTCATCCAATCAATCAAAGTCCTTACGAGCAAAGACCACGATTTCTTCAAGGAAGACAGAATTCTGCTCAGATTGCAACACAGACATTCTGCCCAACTCCAGACTGCAGCGTCAACTCTTCCCTGCCAGCTTCCCTGTGGATTTCAAGCCTGCTGGCCTCTCCACAACTGCATGAACCAATGCAGTAATTTCTCTCTCTCTCTCTCTCTATATATATATATGTAAATATATATGTAAGTATATAGACTTATTATGCTTATATATAAAAAGTACACATATATATTTATCTCACTATATATGTAAATATATGTAAGTATGCATGTATGTATGTATATAATAAATATACATATCCTATTGGTTCTGTTTATGTAGAGAACTCTAATGCATCTTTCAAAAGAAGTTCCATTGTTCTTATTGTTAATCTCTTAAATATAAAATTTCTGAAGCAGTAGCTGGCCTCTCCAGCATTGCTTGGAGGCATAACTAACCTCCGCTCACTATATTAATCTCTGGTGTGGCTTGGGACAGCCTGTGACACTTTTGGTGGAATGGAGAAGCCCCCATGCAGCCCTGAATGGCCGCTCTCCAGGGCATCTGCACACTTCTGTGGTTCGTTTTGTACTTTTGATGTGAAAGGACACAGGGGTGTGTGTGGGTGCAGAGCCTCTCCACGCCCATGCGGGGCTGTCCCTCACCATGGTCTCACTGGCCCCCAGAGCACCCTGGCATCAGCCGCCATGTCCAATCTCCATCCCCAGGCTCCCCAGGGCAACCCCATGTGACTTAGGTATGTCATATAGCCTGTGTTCTAAATCAGGCTCTCAAAAGCGGTGGGAAAATGGTTTATCAGAGTGATTGGATGCAGTAAAAGAGAAACATTTTAATTTACAGATAAAAAATACATTTCAAATTAAGATTTTTCTGAAGTTTCTGTTATATTTTTCTCCAGAAATATCTTTTGTGTCTTGTGAAAAATATTGATTGCACAGATATGTCACTTCACATGGATTTAGCCATTATGTAGAAAATGAAGAGGCAGCACTATTTTTTGGCTGTCAGCAAAATTCTGTCTTCTCTGCTTTTTGTTCTTTACTGATGCTCCCAACATCAACCCCTCCCACCCGGTGGCAGCTGCTCTCAGGTCTGTGCTGCGAGACCACCCCTCGCTCCAGACCTCGGTATCTATACGTCAAATCACCGACAGGCACCTTCCTTGTGGGGTTTCACCTGAGCCTTGAATTCAGCATGTCCAAGCCCAGCCTATTACCTTTCACAGAAAATCCTTTTTCTATGTTCCTTACCCCACAGTGACCCCAGCATCTCTCCATCTGTGGAAGCCAAATGTCCTACCCTGAATTTCTTGAACAATGTGTCAAGAAACACATGTGTAGGTGTTTTTCAAATATGCTGTTCCCCACAGTGCTCTCTGAGGAAAGTCATGCTCATTGTTTGTTTCAATCCTCTGGAAACTTTCTCTAGTATCAATCCTTTGTAAATTTCTCCATAGCCTCCTATGCTTGTGTGCGCTGCAGCAGATCTCACACCACATAGCAATGCCGTTCATGGGCTTGTCTCTATGCTGTCTTCAGGGTCACCTCATGTCTCCTAGGTGCTCAGCACTGTTGATGAACCCAGAGAACTTCCCACCATCCATTGCCATCAACCACAGCTTTCCCACTGAGGTCGCAATCCCAGCATCAGAGCAGGGAGGAGTAACTTCCAAGTTTGCTTCAAACTTGGCTATTTTCTCAGTCCTAGGGCATTATTTAGTATTCTGTCCTGTGTTTTCTTAGTGCTTGATCCCCCTTTAAATAGATAATAATTCTTTATATTAAAACTTCCCTGTTTAAATTTCTATGTAGTTCTGTTCCTAACCACCCTGATCAATGCATTTCCTACAGCATGAAAATCTCTTGTACCTATGAGGATAAAACAGTGGCTAAGATTATTACAAAGATAAATAGAAGAGAAAACACAGTCCATCAGTCTCCAGTCTGCGTATTGTGTGGTATGTTATGGTCATAGAAGAGATTCTGAAACATTTAAGAGCAAATATAAATTAGACAAGAGAGTACATAAGAAATTTTAGGAGGATTTAACTACAAAATCCTGTAAATAATCGCTGTGAATAACACTTCACATCTTTAGGAAATCCACTCACAGAAAGCATCCCAATCCCTCAGTGCCAGGTGTATCACTCTACAAGTTGCATCTAATGTCAAGACTTTCACTTACATGCCAGATTAGATTCTTTTGTGCCTACTCGTGTAATTCATTCCAGCAATTTTCTGTTCTTATCTCCTGAATCATCATTTCCCCCTCCTTAGTAAGTCGTTTCATCCGCAAATCACTATGCAATAGTATACCTTATCTTAACAAATATTTAAGTTAATTGTCAAAGTTATCCTCTGGGTCCTGTTTTTCTCCACTCATTCTATTTCTCTGTTCTCCATTACAAAAGAAAAATTCTTTACAATTTTGTCTCTACACACAGCCTCAATTCCCACTTATCTCCATCCCTTCTCCTTTTTTGAATTTTCACGTATTGGGCTTTCCTTCCCTGCCCAAGCTATCTTCCGTCTCCATGTTGCCAAAGCTACAATTCTCAGACCTCTTCAGGTAACCTTTTAAGCATCCTCACACAGTTTATTACTCCCTCCTTTCTGAAGCTTTTTCTCTTTGGCCTACAAAATAAAATACTCAACACAGTGTGTGATTTTTCTCCTTCTGCATGTTCACTCCTCAGTCTGCTGTTAGGGACACTTTATCAAATCTTAAACGTCGGGGTGCACAAGACTCATTCCTGAGACTTCTTTACTCTTCTGCTCTTACTTATATGGGAAACACAATTAGTTCTATGAACCATAAAGACTCACATATGTACATCTTTGATCTTGAACTCACCTCAGAACTCCAGTCTCTCATTACTGTCTTACTAACCATGTCCCCCTAGAGCTCTAAAAGCATTTGTTTAGGCACCTAGAGGGGTCATATCCCTATACCAACACAGTGAGAAAAAATCAAACTAAACCATGAAGCATTCATGATCATTTTTATTCCCTTTTCTTCAGCAAAGAGAGAGCTCCTTTCTAAGGCTACTCTGCACACACCTAGCATTTGAAACTACAACTGAACATCTAGCTTTATGAAATATCTGACAATTTGCTTATCCTGTAATTGGACATTATGATTCCATAAAACCCTATTCTGGATAATGCAATAATGTTAGTCTCTCTGAATTCCAATGTTGATCGATCAATGGCCCATAGCAACGTATGCTCTTCATTTCTCAGATCTAATGACCTCAGCCGAGGTCCCAGGAGTCTTGGGGCACAATTTTTATTAAGGAGGAAAATCGAAAGACCTGAAGGAGCTAGGCCTCGATTTTTATTTCTAGCTTATTTCTAACTAATTAGTATGGACTCAAGGAGCTGTCCAATTGTTGCATTAGAAGAGGTCTTCCTGAATCAAAAATAAAGTCAGCTTATATTATTTAGCTAGTCCATGACTTTGAAATTTGTTTTAAGTGCTAAAAGCATACTTATCTATGATGACTGATTCAAATTGTTCTTTCTCATACATAAAACATTTTAATGCTTTTATTCCATTTCTTTCTTTATTTTTTCAAGTTTTTTCCCCCACTTAACTATAAGATAGGACATTTTGAGCCAGTTGTTGACATCTAATGGATTGATTTAGACAGTTCCATCTTATTCTTTCCAGAGGTAAACAAAGAGGATCAATCACACTTCTAATTCTGAATTCCATATTTGCATGAAGGAGTATCATCTAATATCAATAGCAGGAAGAATAATTTATTTTCATAATAATCATATACTGTTATGTTGTCTGTACTTAAAGAGAACTCTAGAAGGATTTTAAAATGTACATCTTTGAACTCCATTGATTAGCTAATAAAAATTATGGTTCATGAGTATCAATTGAGTCCTTGGTATCAAAACCTAAGTCAAGCTGGCATTTACATGGGTGGGAGCTATGAACTTTCTAAAAACAGATCAGGAAAATCTCTTGGATGCATTGTTACTGGCAAAAATAAATAAGTCAACAGAGCCGTGCTACTTCATTTCCCTTCTTCCTGAATTCTCGTTAAACTGTAATGCAAGGGAAAAAATGTGGTTTTTGTGACCAGAAAACAGAAGCTTAAACCTGTTTGACTTTAGAACATTAACCTTATATCTCAGACACTCAATTTCTGAGAAACATGAGATTAATAAACAATTAACAAGAATTTTTGCAGCATCAGTGAGGTGTTTATGGAATCACATTGAGACTGGTAAAGTATGATGTGTGTGTGTGTGTATAATTACTAGTTAGAAGCTTTTTGAAAGAGAGATTTCATACTTTTCTCAGTGCGCTCTACATGACACCAAGTGTGACCGGGCACGTGGCCCGCCAAGGCATACTGTTTCCAGCTCCTGATTATTTCTCAACTACGTTCCTTCTGACCCTCTGTACTTGAAAAGACAGAAAACCGTAGTGGTTAAGGAGTCAGGAACAGTTTCTTCATTTTGCAGCTGAGGTTAGAGAGGTTAATCACAATTTTTTGAAACTGAAATTAACTAATACATGGATAGTACCTAGAAAAGTATCCAACACATAAACACTTGATAACATGTTAGCCCTTATTATCTTTATTGACAACATTCGACCTTAACATCCAGTCATTCCTCACTATTGTGGATTATTGTAATAATCTCCTATCTGGAGTCATTCTCATGAGTCTTGGCTTGTGAGATTTCCACTTGTGGATTTAACAAATCTCAAATTTATCCTATGTTTTGTGAGACTTAGTCCTTTCTATTGCATTATAACTATTTGGGTGGTAATTACATTTCTTTCCTTGTTTAGAGTTATACTCTATTTAAATAAATGCAAATTTTGTGTAAATAGCTTTTCTTTCTAGAAATTATAACCACTGCTTTCTTCATTCCTTTTCTGTCTGCACTATTTAGGCTTCACTGTGACAGAAATATGACATTTACCTGAACTGATACCATTTTAAGTTCACTTTCTATTACTAACGTCAAATAGCATTACTACAAATGTAGAAAAGAAAGAAAGTCAAGCTGATGCATCTAATAGAGTAAAATCTAGGTTGCACTTTATTTTTATCTGACTTTGACATTTAGGCCAATGTTTTCCATTTCATTTGCTCTCTCTTAACTTACATCAAAATTAAAGTAAGTTTCTATTACACATAGTTCTATGAGTAGAACCTTGAAGACATTAGTGTGTAGCTACCTATTCTCGGTAGCCGAATGACTTTGGAATCAGTGAATATTAAATAGAAGATCAGAAATGCAGAGTGAGAAGAGACCTCGGAAACGATTTAATTTAATTCCCCTGTTTTACGGGGGAGAAAATCAAATCCCAGAATGATGTCCTACAGCGCTGTTTAGAGATGTCTCTGTTTTAAGATCACAGCTCTCCTGGTCACTCGTCAATACCACTTCTACTTTTCTCTCATTTTCCATTACCTCCTGTGGAAGACATTCGTCAGGAGCCTGAGCTCATTTGCCCACTGGAGATTGGTAACTGTCACCAGACGCAATGTGCTACGAGGGCCTTGCATGGAAACAGAACAGTAGCTCTTTTCAATATATTTATCATTTTATTCATATTTTATGGCCATATTTCTCCATTCATAACGTGTTTATATTAATATGTCATCTTAAGAAGTACTAAAAATGCACATGTACACAGAACTATATGTTTTCTTTTAAAATTGAGAAACATAAAGTGCTAGATTCATAGAAGAGTAAAATTAGAAATGGCATTACAGATCATCAATTCAATCTTCCCCTTAACCACAGTAGCCTCATTTATAAAATAAGGATGATGGAATTTATCATAGATCTTACAGTAGGAACCAAAAAGATAGGTAGGGAGACAAAAAGTGCTGAAGAGAAATAAACACAACAAATTGGAGTGGCAATGCTAAATTGGCTAAAAGATACTCTAAATTCCCTGAAGAACTCCAAAAAAAAAGCTTCTTTAAATGCATATACTCATAAAGCAATCTTATAATAAATCTTATGTCTTTTAGTAACCGTGAGACATAGTTCACATCTTCAATCTACTTGCAGTCTTGCCAAGGCCATTTTTTTTAAAAATGACCTAAATAATAAGATGATATTAAGATTTTTCTACCAACGTCTAAAATGAAAAAACAAAAAGAAAAAAGTTCTATTCCTCTTAATTCTTTTCCTGCTACACGCTGTAGTATTGTTAAGAACCCAGAGCAATATTCATTCATTATTATCCGTGCATTTTTATTTAGGTTAATGAGTCCTCAGTGTATTGGAGCTACAATGAAAAACAATTGTGAATCTTTGTTTCAAAAAGTTAAGTGCTTGTCCAAAATTAATCTCAGCAGGTTCTGATTTTAAACTAAGCTTTGATGGAGTCTTAAGTTAAAAATAAAAAAGGGGGGTTCTACATGTATTTGTATTTAAAGATTGACTAAAGGAACAAGCATGTGCTTTTCCAGATGGGAAACTGCCAAACACTATTCTGTACATTCCCTCACTGTCTTCGCAATTTGTTTTTGTGGGTTTTTTTATTCCAAAATGTGTTGGAAAAGTCTCAGTGACTCCTAAACAGCATAAATTCAATTCCATGCGTTTTTATCTGAGTTTTCCCTGATTGAATTACAGTTGATTCCCAGTGAGAATAACTTACAACAATACAATAAAAAAATGTTTAATTCTCTTTCTTCTGCTTAAAAAAATAAGTCAATAATAGAGTGTGATGATAACATCAAAAACCGACATTTCATGCAAAGGGAAATTTGCATTTACTTGTATCCCAAGTTGAGTCTTCTAATATAAGTTTTAAATTTTTTTCTTTATCTTATACTTCAAAGTAGAACATTGTTTTGAGGACAGAAAACTGGGGACCTGAGAGGAAGCCCAGACAGGATGGGTGGGTGGGATAAAAAGTTCAAAGTATGTCAGCCTGGTCTTACATCCTTCAAAGAGAAGCTGAAAAGGCCAGGAAAACTAGTGCTTTGCCATTAATTATTGACAGGACATCTTAAGAGGGCTGCCCTCCCAAGATCTATCGATCTCTCATTGGGAGCAGACATATTTTATTTCCTGCGCCTCGCCAGCTATTCCACCATTAAGGTTACTCTCTAATTTGCTTTGGCTCTGACAGTGTTCAACCATTAAAACAAGGGTTCAGAATTGTGGCTAGTCTTCAAGGGATGCAGTTACTTTAGAAAACACCACCCTGCATAAATGTACTCAGAACACCCGAGTTTTCAAGAGAGATGTGAAATCAGGATGATCTTCCCTCAAACAGTGCATAAAATTTTATGATCTAAATTTATATTTTTATATCTCAGGGTTGAAAATGCCAGTGCTTTCCCATTTTGCGCTACAATTCATGTGTGATTCATAGCAGAGTTGACATGGTCTGGGCACAAACATTCACAAACCATCGGAAGGCTGTGCGAGGAATAGTCTTTCTTAAAGTTACAAAAACTAAACAGAAAGAAATAAGTCAGCAGCTGTCACTCACGGAAGAGAAGCCATGCTCAGCACAAACAATACGAAAACTATCCGTCTCATCCCATCTGTGGCAAGTGCTCCCTGCTAGAGTGCTCCCGATTCCTTACTGAACAGAAAGGAGCATCCTGCCTCCGACCATGTGCTGGTGTTCAAACTGTGTAGAACATTCCCATGGCTGTTTCTCCCATGTGTCTAAGTGCATTGCAATGATGGAAGCCTCAAAATACAACAACCCATGAGGGAAGCAGGACAAAGGTCTGCACAGACACAGAAACCTTCAAGGTAAACCAGCAAAGCCTCTTGTTGGAAATACACCACTGCCTGGAGAAGAGACTTGTCCTAGGATTGATCAAGCCCCGGGCTACTTGCAGATCTAAGGAATTTCAAACAGGGTCACAGACTATCGTTAAAACCAGAAACAACTCATAGCCTTGTTTCTTTAAAGAAAAAATCAGTCCCGGAATGATTTCAAATCATTGGAGGGATAACAAGGAAAAAAATAAGCAAATAAGTCAAATATCAGCATAATATTTAAAAAAAAACAGTAATAACTTTAAACTATGAAGTCAAAAGCCAAACTGTTACCTAACAATGACACAAACTCAGATAGTTTCAGCTTCCCGCATAACAATAAATAAAAACAAGGAGGAATAGTTTTTGCAGAAGCTCTCCTTGGATGTAATGGAAGAAAGATGAAAACATGTGTAATTCTGTGTATGTATTTGTGTGTGTTTAAGAACTGGTGCTGATTTAAGGCAATTAATTAAGCAAGCACTCAGAAAAATTATTCACATTCTTAATGTAATAAGTACTTAAGGAGATCTTTCACTTCATAAAAAATAAAACTAAAAGATCAAAATGTTAGCATCATTTATAAAATGATTGGCAGTAATATTAAAATCAGGAAAACATAAAAACTATAAAAGATTTTGAAAATGTTGCTCAAATACTTAACATAAGAGGCTTTTGTTTCCCAATAAGGTTATCAAGTAGCATGATAAACTGACTGGCTCCCTCACTCCTCTTCCTGGCAGCCACAGAGCTAAGGAAGGGGTGAAGCCACGCCCAGACTAGGGCAGAAAATGGGTCAGAGCTCTGGGCAGAAAAGTCCTTTGGTTTCCAGGAAATGAAATCATAGATTACTTGGTGATGATAGTTAAAGATTTTTAAAATATTCTCTAGGAAACTAATAAATCAACCAAACCAAAATAATAATAATAAGCCTAGAAAGAGTTGAACAATAAAGTTAAAATTGTGTATTTTATACACATATGATAGACATTGTATGCATGCATACATACATACATATGGGTATACACAGGCAGATAATTTGAAATCCAACAGAGAATAGTATTATTTTTGACTGTGGCACATTGAGAGAGAATCATCATCATATAGAATATGTATGTTCTCTCATTTTTGAAGTCAGAAATAAAGGAGAGTTCTAAAAAGCCATATGTCTAGAAAGCATCTTAGATTCTATGGTACTGAGGAATAAATCGTTTTAAAAAACCTTATAAAACAAACACAACTGGAATACAGTAAAAGTACACACAAAATGCAGTGTTAAAGCAGTTTTTAAAAGGAAATTTATAACTTTGAATACATTTGTTAGAAAAATTAAATTAAAAAGATAGTCAATCCATTTAACACAAAAATTAGAATAGAAACTACAAAATCAACCCAAAGAATGAAGCAAAGTTATAATAAAAATGAAGGAAGAAAATAACGAAATCAATAACAAAATTATGATAAAATGTGATAACACAATGGACAAAATTAAAAGATTTTAAAAAGTAGATTAATAAGACAAAATCTGGGAAGACTATTCAAAAAACAGAGGATATAGAAATAAACAGAATATAAAACTTTAAAAGTTTCAGAATTGCAAAGAAATTAGACATGCCCCCAAATATTAATAATTAATAATAAAAATGAATACATATAATTATATTTGAACACATATTAATAGACAAAAAAGATCAAAGCAATTAAAATGTTAAAAATCTTCATTTAACACAAATACACACACACACAATGTCTTCTTAAGGTTTATTACTTTGAAACTTGCAAAGAACCCTTGTATTACAAAAAATGTTACAGTCGGTTGTTCGGTTAATGCTTTTCTTTACACATTAGGTAATATCATATTCATGTTTAAAAAAAAAGGAGAAAAGAAAATAGGACCATTTCACTTTTTTTTATATTGACAAACTTTAATCATTAATATTGTATTTAGAATATTTTCACCTGATGGTGGATAGTTAAGGATATTCGAGAAATGAATAGTTTAATATCAGGAAATCTGTCAAGGAAAATAAAAATCAACCTAAATCAACCAAGGGCTGTGAAACCACCCCTATAGCCCAAGGCCCACCCATATTATTCAGACTAGTCATTTCTGAGCAGTTCCCCTGCCCTACCCGGCCTTTCCTTCGGAGAACAAGAGGAAGGCTCTGGCCCTCGCTCCCCACTCCTGACCGACCTGGTGCTTTCCCAGGAGCCCTGCGCGGGGCGGCATGCCCCCCTCAGGAAGTGCAGCTGGTTCTTTTGTCGATGGCATTAGCCTCTCTGTGTCATCACTCAGGCACCTCCATGAATTAAATCTCATGGGTACATTTTAATATATAGTAGCCTCCAAGCATAATGTATTTCTGCTGTGTAACACATCAAAACTTTCAATTTTACATATTTTTGTGACAATTTGTTTAATAGCTGTATGCCCTACTAGACTGCCTGTCAAATTTTATTTTTTCTCCTCATTTTATTTCAAACATTTAGCATAGTGCCTGCCATGTGGAATATGGAGGCCAATTTCTTAAACAAATGCATGAATAAATGTATATAAAATAGCAATAAGGACACCTTATGTCAAAACTTTTGAAATCCAGAAAATATTTTACCCAGATGCAGCATTTATTCTTA
This sequence comes from Avahi laniger, assembly GCA_963575035.1. NCBI lineage: Eukaryota > Metazoa > Chordata > Mammalia > Primates > Indriidae > Avahi > Avahi laniger. The sequence goes on along the minus strand of CAUYSK010118957.1, from coordinate 23,221 downwards.
GCTATTTTTTTAATTAAATGAAAACGAGTGCAAATTAATCAATTAAAGTCTACCATGTAAGAAACTAGATTAAAAAGAAAAAGAAGAAAAGTCAAGGAAAGCGGAAAAAGTAAAAAATACTGTTAAACAATACCTTTAAAAATTTTAGATGATAAGAGAATATATGTAATTTAAAAAGTATTGCAATAATTTATTCTTTTGGAAATGGAAAATCAGTAAAATAATCAAACTTCTAGCATAATACCTCAATATTCTTAATTCTAAGATGTATATTTTTCACTATAGAATTCTTTTTTATTGAATCTGGATTTGAGACAAAAAGAAAGAAAAAAAAGAATTCCTTTTAAGAAATCTGAGTATTTCATGCAATTGATATGTGTATTTAATTGATAGTGTTTTATTTTTCCCTCTTCAATGTACTATTCAAATTATAGTGTCCCTTAAATTTGATGATGTCTTTAAATGAACACTCCAATGTAATGTTAGTAAAAAAAATACATAAGCAAAATTAAATATGAGAAAACAGAAGGAACAAAAGAGTTTTGGTTAAAAAATTGATTTTGAGAAAGGAGTTCACACAGGCTACATAAGTAATTATGATTTGATGAAAGGAAACTGATTGATTGTTATATGGAAAACAGGAAAATGAAAAACAAGATAAATATATGCTCAGGGAAAGACTGTCCTTGGTCAAAAGTAGCTCCAAGCATGGCAACAAGTGCTTGCATTTTGCATTTGAGTGCTACTTCATTATGTCACTAAGCTATTCTTTCCATATCTTCTTTCTGCATCTGTTTCTATCCACTTTATAAATGAGAGTTTAAATCTGACCATTTAAAAATGAATTTGGCACAACGTAACAGCCTTAAAATAATAAGTATCTAAAAAGAAGAAAACACTCCTTCAATTTTATATATTATTGAAGATAAAATGTTTTGCTCAATGTGTATTTCAGAATTCCTTATAATAGACCTAAGTAAAATAAATATCATGAATATTCTTCCAAACCGTATTGATACACTTTCAATATATATTCTACCCCATTTATCAATTTTGCAAAGGAAAAGCTATTGGGTAAGATGAGTGTATGATTTGGAGGGATAAAAGAATAGAATTTAACTTAGAACTAATGCTCTTCCCAAAGTTATCAATGAAGTAAATGAATAATTTCATGCAATTATTTAAAACTCTTTTTCATTTTCAAAACAACCTTAGGAACTTAAATTTGCACAGCACCATTGGGGTTCCATAAAAATTGTTTGACAAACACTGGTTTAGAACAGGTATGTCTTCCTTATGATTCTTTACAGGTCAATTGGCTCAATACAATGAAAATATTTCCCATTCTTAGAGATATTGCAATTTTCAGCCATCGGACAACCAGCTCTGGTTTCTCCTGTGGACCTGGGGATGAATTCTGGCATAACCCAGCCATGCTGCTGGAAATGAATAGCTGTGTTTTAACTCAGCAGCATCATCTTTTTATGTATTGAAATTATGGCACAAGAGCATGCAACAGGCAGACCTGAAGAATGAAAGAAAACACGGAACAGAAAATGTTTTCTAATATTTGGGTTCAAATGTAGGATATACGTGTGTGTGTGTGTGTGTGTGTGTGTGTACGTGAAGTCCATATGAAGTGTGCACAACACACAATCTCACACACACACAACAAAGAGAAATCCCAAATGAAATAAAGGCAATAATGAAATTGAGAGAAAAAGAGAGTTCTCTTAGCAATCTGCTATAAAAATGATTAAACAGATTACAGATTGTGACCTTTGTCTGAGGAGAAGACACTTGAATTCCAGGTAAGACAGCAGCCCCGCTCCAGTCTACTCTGAACTAGGCTGGTGCACAGAGAGTCCGCCTGAGCTCATTATGAATAATTCATATCTCATCTATCTTTTGAAGAGGTGTTAAATTGCCCTTTTGGCATGTCTGTGGTTTCTGAGGAATGTGTTCACACCTCATTATCACTTGGTGATGGAGTCCTGAGAGAGTATGTAATTGTCCTGGAACCAAGGTCTTTGTCAGTATGGTAATGCATGATTTCAGAACAATATGATGTCCCTTGTGACCACAAAGGTAAAAAATCTGCAGCAGAAGACAGGATAATGATTATTTTTCCCTGTTAACTTTCGGAGCAATTTCACTTTTCTCTAATATTTGTTTCAGTTAGAATTCACTTATTCCACCTGCCAGTATCTTCAAAACTAAACTTTTTTGAAAAAAAAATATATATAAGGAAAACTATAATTTGTTTCTATAACATGGTCAAAAAGTGCTACAGAATCTGTCTTTCCAAATTCACACTTTTCCACTACCATTCATTCATGAAACAATAATTTGAGCTCTTTATTGCTTTAAGCAATTTCCACATATTATTTATTTTATGACGATGAGATTCTAGAAACCTGAAGAGGTATAAATTCTTCCTCCCTTTACAGACTAGAACTTGATTTTTTTTTTTTAGGATGAAGTAGCTAGTAAACAGTCAGTTGTGGTTTCTCTTAAAAATGCGCTCTAAAACCAATGGGTACTGCCTCCCAGGATCTTCTGGTCCCCAATCAGTGTGCCTCCTTTCAATTAAAGTGCCATGTTCTCTTGAGAAGTTCCCATGGCAATAATTTTCGACCATTAAAGACCCTTGTCTATAAGCAAGTTTCATGAGAAAAGTCAAGAGGAATTCCTGGAAGCACATTCAGCAGGACAAATGAGTTTCTAAAGACGGATCTGCCTACTGTGTGAATGGGCTCTGCGTGTGTGTGTGTGTGTGTGTGTGTGTGTGTGTGTGTGTGTGTAGAATGAAGGGGAGGCCAGGAGCAGATGAGATAAAAGCAAGCTGATAAGGCAGTACTCCAAATTATATTAATAAAAATCTGGCCAAGTGGTATTGTGGAAGAAAAAGAGAAAAGGGAATGGCTTTGAGAATTATTTACAAATTTTAAGTCAATAAGCTCTTGTGATAGATTGCACACAGAAGATTTAGGAAAAGAAGGTGTAGTGCCTCCACATTGCCACTCAATGGATGGTGCTACTACTTAGAAAAAATACTAAGAGATGGACAGATTTCGTGGGTAAAGTTGTAATTTTGTGTTTAAATGTAATAAGTCTGAATTAGATGCACGGCATTAGGGCTCACACAGATACACAAGTATATCTCTGTGCCTCACCTATCTCTAGATAGGGGGTCTTTATTGCCAGCTAGGTAGGGGGTGAGCTGGCTCCAAAATCTCATCTAAGTTACTGCATTTTTGTGTCATTTTCAGTACCAAGTGTAATAGGCTGGAGTCCCCAAGAAGCCAACTCTGAGCCAGGGTTTAGCATCCAGGAGAAAGGTTAGGATTGCATTTAGCATTGATACCTGCGGAGGCAGGATTAGGCAGAGAGAAGAGTTGAGCAGAGGCGTGAGTCCTAGCAGGCTTCAGCCACTTCTTTAGGGAAATAAACCGAGACGCTCCTTCCATGTGGACTTCCTGAAGAGTGAGGGTCCGTGTTTCTATGCACCTACATTTATGAAACAGTGCTACAATCTTGTTCACGGCATTCTCCTCCACCAAGGCATTTTCCTCAGGGTCTAAAAACAGGGCTTTCTAGCAGCAGCACAATCGGCAGCCAGAGATTCCCTTGACTGTCCTTCAACACTGAACTTGTCACACATCAATGTCTCAATTGGAAAACCTTGAGTGTAGATACCGCATGTATAAAACATCCTTAGTAAATTCCATTCCATTATCAAACACCCTTTATTCGCACATCCCTTTTCCTACTCAGTAAATATTTTTTTTCATCCTCATAATAGTTATTGTTTTTAAACCTGTGGTAGTCTCCAGAGATGACAATCAAAATTCCTTCCTCCGCCGCTTCCCAGTGTGCCAAACATCACATTAGCATTAAGAGTTGGAGTTTATTTCCCCTCCTGTTGTATTTTAGCTGTGCCTTGTGGCTTGGTTTGATCAATAAAACACAATGAACGTGATGCTGTGGGACTTCCAAGCCTAGGCCTTAAGAATTCTGCCAGATTGTACTTCTTCCTTGGAAATCGGTTGCCATATAAAAAGTTCAACTACCTGGAACTACATCTTATTTTCCAAGAAACACCGAAAAATAGATATCATTATAGAATCATATTTATGCTTTTATGTAGAGTAACATAAGTTGGTTTATAACTGTATAAAGACAGTTTAAATGATTTCAAAGTAATTAATTATTAATTAAACCATGTGGTGATTGTTTGCACTGCTGTATGTAATCCACAATTCTCCTTACATGTACCTACTTGCTTTCTATGATAATAACTATTATGATATGCTCAACTAGCATATTCATTAAATAAATGCATGATTTATTATAATGGTATTTATTCATGCCACAAGTTCTCTCCGAATAGTTCAAGTTTTCTCAAAATCTTTAAAGAATCAAAAATATAATTTCAGTGTTTAAAAGACAGTGATGTGTCTAAATTAATTTGCCAAAAATTAGATGCTAGACAGAATTTACAATGATCTTTCTTCCCGTGTTAGGATTATAAATTAATACTTGGGATTGCTTTGTACTACAATTTTCATGTTGAAGAAGTCAAGAAACTCAAAGTTACACTCCGTTCATGACTTTTGCTAGATTCAAAATAGTCATTATACATCATATAAAAAATAGTACCCCATAGAAATAGGACTCACCATTTTTATTTATAAGAAGGAGTTGTAGTTACTATGGGATACATAACTTAGAATCATAAAACTTTGATGTTGGAAAAGTAATTAATGTTAAAATAATCTGGTATCCGTGATGCTACATGGCGATTCTAAGTTGGTATTGTTTTTCAGTCAGTTCTAAATAGAAATCATTTTAGAATTGATCATAAACATCTAGGTTAAGAAACCAAACCCAGTTTACAGGGTATGATATCTTCCTTACATTTCTGAATTCAATTACATCACTTGTAAATGGCCAGCCCTAGGATGAAAAGGATACTATTAATACATCCTAAAAATACTCTGAATCTAACTTTATCAGGAATATTTGAAGGTATAGAGGTTGCAAAAACTTTACTCTGGAATAAATTTCAAATTAAAGAAGGGAGTAAAACAGCTGTTTCACCTGACAATGTTTGCAAAGGAGTAATTGGTCCCATTGTGACACCAGTCTTCCTTCAATAAACAATTGTTTGAAGTCATAAAGCTTTTGTCAAAGTAAAGCATAATAAATAATTTGCAGGTAAGCATGAGTAATGTACCATGTGGAGTAAGCTGGGAGAGGTGGTATATCTTGCTCCAGGTAGTTCTGTGGCTAGAAAAAAAAGGTATATTGCACTGATCTCAGCAGAGATTAATATAATGTTGGTAACAGAACATAATACAGAGCTCCTAGCAGCGAGTTATTTACCCAGTCACAAGATATTTTTTAGACATCTTCTCATTGCAGAGTAAGGTGCTGGGGCCAGGAATACAGTAGTGGCAAGGCGGAGATGGTCCCTGCCTTCGTTAAACTTGTATTTGAATTAGGAAGTCAGAGAAACCCATACCGGAAACATCGTGGATAATTAAAACATTTTGGTGGCTTCCTTTTGTCATTAGGGTAAAAATCAACATATTTAATGTCACCCTAAATCATCTTATTTATATTTGATAAACTTGCCTCAGGTACTGTATGTATGATGAATAGATTTGACAGCACCAAGTTCACATGCAGTGACATGAAAAAGGAGATGACACTCTTGTGGATCAAGTTATTGGCAATTCCCTTGAGAAATGGACAGATTTAGATATGTTGAGAAGTAAAGCAGCAGAGGTTTGGGATCTCACCTAGGCTGTTAGTTCATAGAATGGCTATGGAGTTTAGTCAACTGGGTTTCAACACCAGGAGCATCTCTTACATGTTGTGTGGTGTTGGACATATTATTAGCCTCATAAGGTTATTGTAAGAGTTAGCAAAGTTAAGTCATGGAAGGAGAATTTATTAATGAAGTCATGTATAGTTGTGCTGTTTGGCAGAAATATGATATGAGCCACGTATGTAATTTTACATTTACTAGATTTTTTTTTTTTCTTTATCTTGTTTGGTCCTGCAGAGCTCCTTGAATCCATCTTTCCTCACCTTGGAAAAATCTTGGATATTATTACTTCCCAAATTGCTTCTTATGCATTCTCATTCTACTTATTTTGCAGTTTCAATTACATGCATTTTAAAATTCTGTAACATATCTTTCTTGTGTATTAAAGAAGCTAGATGAAAAAGGCAGGGCTTGATACTGTAAACGCTAGCTGACTTTTCAAGAGAAACAATGGAAACCAGGAGACAGTGGACGGGAAACTTCATGTGGAGGAGGGCACTCAGACCATAGCAAGGGGAGATCGTTGCCTAAATGCAAAGCGCATAGGAACTACTGATAGCTTGAGGTGTTCTATTACATTGACACATGGATGAATTTAAAGAACAAAATAATAATTTTGTTAAAGGGTTGTAATAAATTGAATAAGAAAAGTGAATCAATGAGCACATAGTAATACTGAGGGAGAAAAAAGAGGGAGGAAGAGAAAGAGGGAGAAAAGGAGGGAGGAGGAGGGAGAGAGAGACAAAGGTAAGCTCAAAGATAAGAGATAAGACAAAGATAAGCAGGGGAGGGAGGAAGAGGATGAGAGAGAGGGAGCAAAGATAAACTCTACTTTACAGAAGCTAGTGAGTCTCCAAATGTAATAAAAGTGATAGTATTGAATTATCAATTTTCAACTTTTCCAAAGTCATAAATACTTCAGGCAAGGATCACGTATGGACAATATAACCACTGGGTGAATAATTGTTGAGAAATAGATTATTAGGACATTTTCAAAGTACCATTGCACAGATTAACAACAGAGGAGAAAAATGCCTCTGTATTAGTCTGCTTGGTCTGCTGTAATAAAATGTCTTAGATAAGAGGTTTTAAACAACAGAAATTTATTTTCTCACAGTTCTGGAGGCTGGAAGTCCAAAGTCAAGGTTCCAGCATGGTTGGGTTCTGGGTTGTGGACGGCTGCCTTCACACTGCATACTCACATTAAAAGACAGGGAAAGAGGGAGGGAGCTGTCTGATGTCTCTTCTTATAGGAGCACTAATCCCATTTAATCTTAGTTACTTCCTTAGAGCTCCTGTCCCCAAATACAGCCCCATTGGGAGTTAGAGCTTCAACATATAAAGTTTTTTGGGGGTAGAAAAAAACATATAGCCTACAAACTACCATTCAAGTGGGACGATGTGAAGGCCACCATGCTGCCCGTCTTACTCTATTGATCAATTTGGCAACATCAGTTTGGAACGTCTGACATTATGTAAAAAGAATTGTACAATATAAACTATGTCGTGCACTTATCTGGAATGTTTACCCTGAACCTGATCATGAGAGAAAACCACAGGTGAGACAGTCTATCGATTAAATTGCCTGGACTATTCAAAAATATCAGTGTTATTAAAAGCAGGAGGAAGGCTGAAGGAATTTTAAAAATTAACATACTATAGTCATGAACCTAACGCAAGGTGCGTTATGGGCTGGCATCCCTAGGAAACTAAATCTGAAGTGGAGATTATGGCACGAGAGTGTATTAAGGAGGGATCTCTTAAGCCAAGAACAATTCTCAGGGTGGGCTGTCAGCCTGGAATATTTCTGGCAACTGGGAGATACATCCTTTAAACTTAAAGTGGGATGTGAACAGCATATCAAAATTTCCATGGCAATGCATAACATTTGATTGCATCATGATTTATACAATATCATTTTTTAAAATTTAGGAAAAACTTTTGGAGCACCTCAGGAATATTTTAATATGAACTGTACATAATTATGAAAGTATCACTGATGTTATGTTAACTTAGATATAATAAATGGTGTAGTGATTATACACATTCTTATTTTTAGGAGATTCAGAATTAAGTAATTTAAAGTAGCAAGTGTGGCAAAATGTCAGAAGAACAATACTTTGGAATTTCAAGTCTTGTCAAACATGTTGATTCTCACTGGCTGCAAGCATCTTGACTCTGAACATTTCCTGCTTCCGAGGCACAGGGTCTCCTGGCGTTTTCTGTTTCATTGCTCTTTATGCCTCCAGAGTGATTGATTTGACTTTTTAAGTGAAAGCCTGTCTTTATAAATGTCAACTTGCTGGTAATCAATATGTAATATATGAAATATATGAATGTAAACATTAAATCACGGTATGGCCTTTGTCTCAGAAATATATTGTTTAGAAGAATAGCCATTAAAATCAAACAACTAATAATCAAGATATCTCATTGAACAAATATTTCTTGAGGCCCTAACACGAGCTGGTTGCGGTTTTAAGCGCTGGAGACACATTACGGGACAAAGATCCCTGCACAACATTCTTATGAAAGACCCACTTTCCACGGGCACCATACTTTTCCTATAAAATGCTGGCAATTCTCAACACAATCATTTGTACAGTGTCTGCTATAGAAATAACTAATATGGTTAATTTACATTTTGAACAATGTCATGGTAATATTTCATCAAATAACATTTAATTCTACATGACTTTCTCTGATTTTCAGGTAGGAAGAGAATTTGAATGGCTTAAATGCTAAAATGTCCCCTGAGTAACTATATAAGTAACAAAATTATTATGATTCAGGGAACCATAAACTGCATTTAGGAATGGTCCCTTGGCATTCTTAGGGAAATTATTGTGTTGATTCAAGAGTCATTGAGAAAAAATTTTTGGAAAAGGTCCCAAGACACATTTCATTATAGAAATAGAATGTGAACGATAACCATTATACTTTCCCATGAGTCCATATGGTTACCAGAAGTTATTTTTTGGGGGGCTCCTGGACCAAATTAATTTTTTAAGATGTTATTTACATATGAAAAAAATAACGTATTTCTCACACTCTCCCTTGAAACAGATTGTTTTCTAATGTTCTTATAAAAGTTCTGAGGATGAGAATTTTGCAAAATTTGTTATTAGAATCCTGAGTATTGTTATGGAAGAGTTCAACTGAAAAGCAAGTCTGATTTCATTTTCAACATTGTGTTGATAGGCAACTGCTGGTTCAAATTCAGAATGCACACATAATTATTCAGATTAGCAAAATCAGACAAATGTTGACTTTCCTCACTCCTGTGCAACAGTCTTTCCTCAACTAGTTTGTGAATGAGAACAGCTCATGAATGCATTATAAATTATAACCACCCCAGTGGCTCTGTGCTCTCTTTCCATTTATCCCTTCCCTTCCTTAATGTAACCAATTTCACAAAACTCCAAGGAGAGTGCACTCATTCACTTTAGCTCTATAAAATTTCATTTAGTAGAATATAGGTTTTGGTTCTGAAAAAACAATCAGTATACATGTAATATCTCATATAGGTACATCCAATAAAACCAAATGGCCTCTATATGGTTATTAATAAACAAATATAAATATCAGTTCCAGCAATTTTAATATACTAGGGCTGTCCAACAGGATCCAGCCATTGTTAATATATTTTTCATATTACATGGCTGAATCCTTTCTGGACAGCCCTTGTATGCCTAAAACTGATCTTAATGATAAATTTTGGCAGCTTAAATCAAACACGGCCCTAGAAAATCATATTTTAAAATGTTTACGTGCTTCCTTAAGTATAACTTATATTAAGTTTAAATGTAAGATTAAGTATAATTGAATAAACTACGTACATTAAAAGTGTGTCTTGTGATATGTTTTGACATTATGTATACCTATCAAACTACCTCCCACGTAAAGATATTAAACACATCACTCATCTTAAAAGTTTCTTTAGGATAGTCTGTAATCCATTTCCCTTGCTCTCCCCTGACTTCATCCCTAGGCAACCACGAATGTTCTTTCTGTCCGTAGGGATTAGTTTGCATTTCCTAGAATTTTATACAAATGAAATTACACAGCACATATTCTTTCATGCCTGACTTCTTTTACTCAGAATAATTATTTTACTATTCACTCTTGCTGGTGCATGTATCAATAGCTCCTTCCATTTCACTGCCAGGTAGTATCATATTGTATGTTTAAACCGCAATTTATTTGTACATTCACTTGTTGATGGACGCTTGGACCGTTTCCAGTCTGAACTCATTGCAAATAAAGCTGCTATGAATATTTGTGCATTCATATATGCATGTGTGTGTGAAATTTTTTTTTCTCTTTGTTAAATAACAAGGGATGGACTGGTTGGATCACAAAGTAGGTACATTTACCTTTAAAAATGTTGTCAAACTCTTTTCCAAAGTCGCTGTAACATTGCAATTTCCCACCACAATATTTGAATGTTCCAGCTCCTCCACAGTCTTGCCAATACTTTTTTTCTTTAATTTTAGCTATTTTAACAAGTAAGTAGTAGTAACTCATTGGTGGTTTTAATGAGAATTTTTCTACTGACTTATGATGTTGAGCATCTTTTCATGTGTTTTTTAAAATTTATTTTTAATTGACAGATAATTATGTATATTTATGAGATACAATGTGACATTTTGATCTATGTGGACATTGCAGAAAGATTCAATCAAGCTAATTAACATATCCGTCACCTTGCCAAAGATGTGAGAACATTACAAATCTATAATTTTGGCAATTTTGAAGTATACAATACATTGCTATTAACTGTGATCACCATGTAGTACAATAGATCATCAAAACTTATAACTCCAGTCTAACTGAAACTTATACACCTATGATTAACATCTTCCCTTTCCCTATCTGCTCCCTCTACTGACTACCTTTCTTTTCTATGTTTCTATGATATGAACTCAGATTCTACATACCAAGTGAGAACATACAGTATTTGTCTTTCTGTTACTGACTTATCTCACTTAGCATAATATGCTCCAGTTCCATCTATGCAGTCACAAACGACAGAATTTTCTTCTCTTTTAAAGCTGTATAGTATTCTACTGGTTATTCATACCACATTTCCTTCATCCATTCATCCATTGACGGACACTTAAGCTGCTTCCCTATCTTGGCTGTTGTGAATAATACTGAAATGGACACGGGAGTGCAGATATATCTTTGAGATAATAATTTCATTTCCTTTGGCTACATACCCAGATGTGGGATTGCTGGATCTTACGGGATGGGAATTCTATTTTTAATTTTTTTGAGGAACCTCTACACTATTTCCATAGTTTTTTGCACCCATTAACATCTGTACCAATAGTGTACAGGGGTTCTCTTTACTCCATATCTTTGCCAACTCTTGTTATCATTCATCTTTTTGATAATAACCATTATAACAGGTGTGAGATAATATTTCCTTGTGGTTTTAATTTACATTTTCCTAATGAATAGAGATATTGAACATTTTTTCATATATCTGTTGGCCATTTATATGTTTTGAGAAATGTCTATTCAGATCTTTTGCCATTTTTTAATCAGGTTTTTCTTTTCTTGCTATTGAGTTGTTTAAATTCCTTATATATTTTTGGATATTAGCTCCTTATCAGATGTATGGTTTGCAAATATTATCTCCCAATCCTAGGTTTCACTCTTTATTCTGCTGTTTCCTTTGCTGTGCAGAAAGCCATTTAGTTAGATGACATCCCATTTGTCTATTTTTGCTTTTGTTGCTTGTGCTTTTAAAGTCCTAGCCAAGATATTATTGCCCAGACCAATGCTGTGGATATTTTCCGCTATATTTTCTTCTAGTAGTTTTACAGTTTCAGGTCTTATGTTTAGGTCTTTTATCCATTTTGAGTTGATTCTTGCATATGGTGTGAGACAAGAATCCAATTTTATTCTTCCACATGTAGATATCTAGTTTTCCCTACACCATTTATTGAAGAGATTGTTCCTTTCTTGATATATGTTCTTGGCACTTTTGTCAAAAATCGGTTTGTATTTTGGGGCAGATCTATTTTTCTGTAGTCCCTATTTTGTTTCTTTCATCAATTTATCTATCTTTATGTCCATATCACTCTTCGTATTACTTTAGTTTATAATGACCTTTGTGTTAAGGTAAGTTTAGTCTTTCAAATTTATTTTTATTTTTCACAGTTGTTTTGGCTATTCTAAGATTTTTTTTTTTTTAATTTGGTGGTGGGAATCTTGATTGCGTTGATTCTTTAGATCAATTTGGGAAGAGTATTCTGATTGGCAGTGTTACTCCTAGTCCTTTTGGGTAGTGCTTTCCTGTGTTTGGTGTAGTTTCCTCACATGTGTGTGCTGATCAGTGCCCTGCTACATACACAAGGTGGACCTTCTGTAAGGACTGGAGAGATTTTCCTTGCATCACTCACTGCTCAGTTATTCTTTCCTGCAAATTCTGTTCACCTGGATGCTCAGCAACATCTCAACTCAGAGACTCTGCCAGGCTACACTTCAGTCCCCCTATCTAATTCCAGTCTGGAAACTCAAGTAAGTAAAATGAAGAAATCGTAGGATTCATCTTATTTTCCTTTGGTCCCTCAGTGATCATTGTCCTTTATGGTTTGATATCCAGTGATTGAAAAAAATTATTTTATATTTTGTGTTTATTTTTTTTTTGTAAATCTAGATATTGTTACTTCACCTTGTCTCTAAAGATTGATTTTGATTGAAACCAAGTATTGAACTTGAAGTAGCAAGATTTACTAACTTTCCATCACTTACACTTACAGGATAAGTGACTCTATGACCCAATTTATTTGTCTGTGAAATAGGAATAATAATAGCTGCCCTGCTTAAATCCAGAATTTTTGGCAGATCAAATGAGTGATGTTGTGAAACAACTACTGAGTTGTAAGCTATTATATATTAAAAGGAAAGGACGACAATGGTGATGAATAAGAAGATGGTGATAATGATTTATACTCTAGTCATCACATAGGAGGGACATCTATGATCTTTATCTATCACTCTTTGTCTATTACTTTGCTGTATTTGGTTTTATGCAACGATTAAGACACTGCCAACCATTCTGTAACATGATCAAAGCCATTTTTCAGTTTAATGAAAAGATTAATGTTATTTTAATAGCTGGTTTTCATTTATGTTATATATGTTTGGGGGATGGAATAATTTCTTTGAGAATTAAAGAAAATGTAGCTAGAAAAAAGTTTCTGTTGTTTACAAAAAACCCAAAATAATAACAGCAGCAAAAGAATATGAAAACCAAAAACAGAATGAGAGTTTTTGTTTCTGTGGTGAAAAAGATGTCAACAGCCAGAGGAGAAGGTGAAAACAAAAGTTATCTCCTAAGCACAATAAAGACAATAAAGATGATTTGGAATCATTTTGTGATAACTAATTCTCTTTAAAACTCCATCAGGTAGGGATAATCATCTTCACTTTTACAAAGAGAGAAATTGAGGATCTTATAACTAGCTTGTTGGAGGCCACAAATAATAATGTTGGAGAAAAGAATTCTTTCCAAAGTGAATCTCACTCCTGAGATACTCCTTAAACCATTGAACTACACTGTGATTTCTCACCTGCAAAGGAGAGAGATACAAGTTCTGGAAATAAAAATATTTCATATAGCTTTACAATTCTCATGGCTTTCAAGAAATCCTCACTTATTTTTCTTTTAATTGAATCAAAAACCACCCATATGTTAGAAAAGAAGGCATTTCTTATTTTCCTTGAAGCACCTTAATAGCAGAAATTTATTTCTATGTGTATTTGTTTATCAGAACCTAACATAAAACAGGCATTTAATAAAAGTAGAAGTTAAGAAAAGTAAGAATAACATTTCATGTTTTCTAGGCTAATGATTGTTGTGGACTTGTCTGACTTCTTAAAAACCAGTTTATGCAAATAATTAACTATAGCTTAAATCTGTTCTCAGACTATTCTTTCCTGATTTCAATATCTTGTCCTATTTTTAGGGTTGTCATTGTAGAGTAATTATAGGTGTAACTAACTGCAATATTAGAATCCTTTAAGGTTTTTACAGAAACTGTTTCTACTGCATGATTAGGGTCCTTGGACACTGAGTTGGTGATTCACATTAAATAAACTCTCAACCTACATTGCTGGTAATTGGGGCATTTATCATCCTGTTAAATTTCCAAAGAATCTTGTGAGAAAGGTACTTCCTTCATGTTTTTACAGGTGAGGAAACCAAGGTTCAGAGAATAAAGTAATTGCCCAAGTCATATGGCTGGTATGTCATAGAGTAAATAGACCCAGTTTTGAATCTGTTTTGCAAATCCAGTCCTCATTTAATGGCACCACAGAATCTGTCTACTTTTCCAGCCTTCTCATAAGGCACAAACATTTTTTATTTTTTCCAGCTCACTTTTGTTCTTTCTCCAGAATAGAAATTGTATTTTCCCTCAGGATCCATTCTTAGGTGTGTTGTGTATTTTTCCTGTCTGTTTATAAGATAGAATTGTGCCATGACGCTGAAAATAATGCAGTGAGCACAGATGTATTATTTTCTGTGCAATATTATTTTTTCCAGTAATGACCTGGAAATCACTCCAATTTACTCTTTTATTTCTAGCTTTTTCCTCTATGGGGTTTGCTCTCTTCTGCCTGGATTGAACTGTCATTGTCATCCTCCTTTTCCTCTGATGCTCCTATTCCTTCCACCATCTCCCACCTCTGAGGGCAGGCTCTCCATCATTTCTCGGATCTTATTTCCTTTCCTTTTAAAGCCCCCAAAGCCATGGTTTTTACCTGAGTGTTTTCTGTGTATGTCTACATCTCTTGTTCTTACGACCTTTTGTTTTTTAGCTTTTCATTTCAGCTCTTGTCATGTCATTAAATGACATGTAAAGTTTTATTTTTTACAACATGATTGAGTACTGTTTCTCAGGCAAAGTTCATTAATAATATCATAGGAGATCAAGATAGAGATCATTTCATAGATAATAAATGAAGACAGGTTGCCATAGCTATGCTCTATGAAAATGAAATTCAGGCAGAAGTACCCTTAAAATGGAATCTAAAGTGTGAGGATATACTTGCTTTTAATATTTATTAAGCATAGGAAGAAGATGAAATTTTTTAAAAAGTAGGAAATATATGTTCAAAGAACAACTGTAGGTTTTATATATAAAACAAAATAAGAAACAATTTGCTACTATTACATATTGAGTAATATTGCCTAAGTAACATATATATGCAAATATTGCATGTAAAATATGCTTTAAAGACAAATATGCTGTATAAAACCTACCTGTCCAATCTGACCAATTCTTCATAATCAATAGTAGTAAAAAGACTTCTCATGTGAACAATACTATATGTCCTATTATTATCATTTCATTAAGAAATGTGAAGCTTGATGAGATAGTATATATAGAATACCATACCAGATTTTAAGCTAATGTGCATTAATTTACTTAAATGATCTCATAAGAGCCACAGTGGACTATAAAATTAAATTCTGCAGATTCAGATGTGTGACATCAAAAGCTCCAACATCAGAAGAAAAAAATTAAATTGAATTTCAAAATAAAAAACTTTTATGCTTCAAAAGACCTATCAAAGAAGTAAAAAGACAACCTGAAGAGCAGGAGGAAATACTTGCAATTTAATGCATATATCTAAAAAGGAATTGTATACAGAATATATACAAAACACTTGCAACTCAATAATAAAAAGACAAGTTAACCCAATTTAAAAATGAGCAAACGATCTGCATAGACATTTTTTTGAAAATATATGCAAGTTGCCCATAAGCACATGAAAGTGCGCATGACTTAATTGTCATCAGAGAAATGCAAATCAACCAAAAGCACAATGAGGTACTCGTTGACACGCACTAGCATGGATTAAATCCAAAGGTTGGTTAATAACAAGTGTCACCAAAGATGTGGAAACATCAGAACTGTCATATACTGCTGGTGGAAATGTGAAATGGTGTACTCACTTCGGGACACAATCTATCGGTCCCTCAGAAAGTTAAACACAGAGTTACCCTATGACCCAGCAATACCACTCTTATATTTATATCCAAGACAAATAACAACACAAGTCCACACACAAAAAAAACCTTTTATATGGATGTTCACAGCAACATTATTCATAAATAGCCAAAAGGTGGAAACACTCCAAATGCCCATCAACTGATGAGTGGATAAACAAAACACAATTCACATGTGGAAATAAATGTAGAGTTATCTCAAAGCAGCTTTAAACTTCTTCCTTGTATTCTATCAATGTTGACCTTTATTCTGTTTCTACTTAAACCTACATCATGTTGGATGGGATTCCCCTCTATTGCTGCGATTCGTAACATTTATTCTGTACTGGAAATGTTTGAGAATATGAGAGATGTGAACTCCTGGCTCAAAAAAGAGAGCTATCACTAAATTAAAAACATAAGGTTTTTTCATATAAATTCAAGAAAAGGAAGGACTCAGAAAATTTCCTTTATATTCCATGACATTTTCTTTTTTAAGCTTCTAATTGAAATAAAATATTACTTTGATTTAAAAAACAGTATGTAAAAAAAAAAGCAGTATGTTTTCTTTGGAAAATTTCTATTTAACTCAATGGTCATCTTTTGTTGTAGCAGTTGAGGAAAAAAAGAGACAGAGTTTCAGGCAGTAGCATAGATGGGTGACCTCTAGCCACCAGTGGGATCTATTTGTAGTATCCTTGAATTCTAAACCTTTCATCCCTCCATCTTCACTGATGCCAATTTTTAAAATATTCTTTTAAATGAGTAATATGCTTTTCTATGCTAATTGGGGAGATGGATAATTTGAGTAAATAGTGTACATCCATCTTAAAAAAGAAAAAAGTTAGTCTATGCATTTATTACACTCTTCCACCTCATTTTACACAAAGCTTACAATGGTAATATTATATTCACTTAAAAATGTTTTAATTTCTGTAGTTGAGCATCTTTTGTTTATCACTGAAATGACTAAGACAAGGGAAGGAGAAGAATTGAAAGAAAGGGGAAGAGGAGAGGAGGAAGAGATTAAAACAGAGATGGGGAGACAACAAAATACATTAAGTAGCATCCACACAATGGAATACTCTATCAGCAATCACTCATGGAATAACGCGCCGCCATACACAGCTATACTTGCTATGTTAAGGGGAAAACATTGTGAACTATATTATCCATTTTTAAAAGTATTTGAAGCAATAAAAACATCAGTACATTGTTAGACATTGATTTCCAAACAACGAAACAACTAACGTGCCAAATAGCAGTCCTGTTATTTCTATATAGGGGAATTAAATAGGACTTTTCTCTTCTTTTCTCTTATCTGTATTTTCTATTTTTTTTGTTCTATTCACTTTTTCATCTAATATGAAATGAAGAAAAACTTGTGAACAATGTAAGAAGATCCAGGCAGTTCAATAAATACAAACAAATAATCATTTTAAAATTATCTTCATGTAAAATTTTAAAAAGAAAGAAAAAGAAATGCTCATGTTTAAGCACCCAGAGCTAAAGTTTAGTTCAACTTAATGTTGGAAAGACATTTCTAAGTATGTACAGATATATAAAAATGGATATGCCTAAACTACACCATTCTATGAGGAAATCATATCTCTTCTTAAGGTCATGTATGTTGCTGAACACCAGTGCAGTTCTGAGTAAAATGCAATTTCCTTAATACATAGTGAAATGTGGATGGTATCTTCCTAAGATTTTACATTTGAAATCTTTCATTAGCTTTGAATTGTACAAGTCACAAACATCTTAAACTACTTTTAAAGAAGAATATATTGAAAGTCAAAGAAAGACTTCTTAACTTTGAACTGGATAATTTTTAGAAAGATACTAGCAACTGAAAAAAAGTGTTATAATGGAAATCGATATTCAATATTATATATATGCTAGTGTAACCCATGTATCTCATAAACACCATGCATTTAAAACTGCAGATTTATGATATTCATAACAGTTGCTCCCTTCTCAAATGAACAAGAATAAAAAAGCTATTTGCTATAGAAGGCATAAAATTAGAACAAAAAAGTAACACTAGTATTTTACTTTTTAATAGTATTCAGAAAATAGCATGTAAATCATGGCTCTAGCTTCAGAACTAAAGGCATCCATCACTCTCCATATTCTAAATCTCCTACTGAAGCTTGTCTATTAATCTCATATCAAATCCATTAGAATGTTAAAATAAATCTAACATATTAATGATAATAAAAATGATTCCTGAGACATAAAGTTAGTTTTTTTGTTTGTTTTTGCTAAAATATATAGTGCATATATTGATCTTATTCACTTAGAGTTTTATGGAAAAGCATCAGATATCCCAGCTTATTCAGAGATAAACTATTTTTGGTACTGTACAATTGTTACTTCTTACTCTTCACCAAGTTCACATAATTTTGTTATTTTTATCACGTAACTGAAAGTGTATCATCCTTGTTATTAATGCCATGTCATTGTACAGTGTTAATTCTATAGTTTCAAAAATAGTTTCAAAAATAAAATGAAATAAAAAAAATGCCTAAGAAAGTTTCTATCATCAAATATATGTTAGAAAGAGTGAGTTAAACTAAACCAAACTGGTCTTTTAACACTACAACTTATCAAAACTTTAATATGTTGTTGAAGAAGATAAATTTCTAAAAGGATGTTTCTGTACACAATGTTCCCATAACATCCTTGACTACACTCACGCTTTTGTCAGTAGGACTTAGCAACAGTCTCATCTTGCTTTTAAGCCAAGTGTTTAACAGAGAAGTTGTTTCTTACTCACCACTAAATCCTCAGATTCCATCAAGTCCCTAATATCCAGGAAGCACTCACTAAATTTTGCTACATGAATGAATGCCTCTGTTGGCCTGTGAAGTAAAATAACTACATGTTGCACGTCTCTGTTTCTCATATTAAATAAGGACATCAAGAGACTGATGACAAACACAGCTCTCCAACAGGATATAATCATTTTCTTCCAAAGAAAAGAAAACGTTAACTTTCATGAACTTTTGAGACCCAGAGACAATGAAATTACATAAGAAGTTGAATTTCAGAAGTGTACACTCGATGGTTATATGTGAGTGGTCAGGCATATAAAGCAGCTAAGATATTAAATTCATAACACCTTCCTAAATGGATGCCCAGAAGATACTTTTCTGTTGTAGGAAATGTGCTAATTTTATCTAATATTATGTGATAATAAAGTTTATAGACTATCAGAATTATCAATGATAATTTGTTTATACAGTAAATTCTTATTAAAATGTGAATTAGGTGAGATTTGTTATCTGTTTACTAGATGGCTTGCTGATTCTTCCCCAAAACTGTGACAATAAAGACTGCCAGAAAAGAATCAAATATGTTCCAACTATCCTATTAAAATCCTTTCATTTGTTTATATATTATTCATTCATTGCACTCTGTCCTAATAGCTGCTATTTGTCAGACACTATCCTAGGTGCTAGAGTGACAGAGATGAATAAACCCAAATCTCTGCCAAGAAGAAGCTCACAGATGTCAAATTTGGTTGGAAAATAAAGGCAAGATCTCAAAGAGCCTCACTTGCTACAAGAGTACTTCGGAAAGATTATAGAGAGGTAATAAAGGAATTTGAGTAGAGGAGTTTGGATTAAAGGAAATGATATATTTGAAGGTGACAAAGAGTTGAATTAAAACTATTAATGGCTGGATTTTTTAATGAGACTCCTTGGGAAGAAGAAAGAGAAGAGTTAATGAGATTGGGATTATATGTTTCTAATGAGAAATAGTTGAAAATACTAGGTTATTTCTGAGTTCCTGACTTGAAAAACTAGATAGGTAATTGTTCTATGAATAAAGTACCATCATAGGAGACTATGATATATGCAATTATAAATTCACAGAAAATATCTTTTGTTAATAAAGAAAAACTTCAGACAAACTAAATTTAGTAGAGTTTGTTTGAGCAAAGAATGATTCATGAATCAGTAGCTCCCCGAACCAGTAGAGGTTCAGCGATCTCCATCGAGCAGCATGAGGAGTCTGCTTTTATAAACTGAACAAGGAAGCGAAGTAGAGAAATCACCTACTTGGCTACAGCTGGGTTTGTCTTATTTGGTCATAGCATGAAGAGTAGGCTGCTTATGACTGGCTGAAACTTGGCTGTTTTTCATACTGTTATGGTAGGTTTCGGTTTGTTTACATACTATGTTAGGTTGTGGTTTGCTATTTATAAACACAAGGCATGGAGGCAACTTCAGGCCAAGTTTAAGTTAATTTAACATTTATAAAAGGAGGAAATTAGCTCTGGGCATCTGAAAGTTATGAAAGAACTCTAGACAAGAGAGAAAGATCTAGAAATGCAGAGATTAAAGACACACATACACACATACACACAGACACACACACAAAGATGATATTCTACAAGAAAAGATAAATGACAAGTACAGAAATTTGGGGAACAATAAGATTTAAAAACTAGCATAGTGACACTGTCTTCAATATAGAACATATTCTTCATGGTCAAAGTTTACTAAAAGACGCAATACTAATAATTAATATAATTGCTTTAGTCAATAATGATGTAGAAATAACTTCACAAGGAATCTTGGTCTTATTAGGCTAAACAGTGGTTTTCACTGTTCTGTTTAGAAATTCTGATTTAGGGAGGATTCATAATTAGAAAAGTTTAAGATAATACAAGGAAAGCTATGTCAAACATGTTTATAAAGTTGTGTATTCACTATATTAATTTGTAAAATACACTTTCATTGAATGCATTTGATATCACAGACATCATCTCAGAACCTACGGACATAGTGGTGAACAAAACAAAATCCCTTCTCACTGGGAGTTTACACTGGGGGGCGGGCACAAATAACCAAATACTTCAAAAATATGATATGTGACATATCACATATTTTATCATGTAATTACTTACATAAAATAACCTATAATAGGCCATGCTATAATAAACACTATTGAGAAAAATAAGTAAGGTAATAACAAATGAAGGAAAGTAAGGTCAGTTGAGGACATATGATTGTAAATGTAATAATTATGGACATCGTCTTTAATCTCAAGCTGTGTGAGCAGGCAAGTGAATATGATGAGGGAATTAGCCCTGGAGAAAGAGCATTCTAGGCAGATGGTAATATAACTACAACGGCAGGAGTATATTTGGAGTGTCTGTAAAATATGTAGATTTTGCTAACCATATTGAAACCACTGAAGACGGTGAGAAAGAATACGACACGACTGAGGCATTTATGGCATTTCAGAATGTAGCACAAGGACGGACCAAATTTGGGAATTTATAAATATTTTCAATATACGTGACAATAATATTTCTTCATACAACAATAAAGCTACCCAATCATGTAATGTTATTCTTTCTTAAAATGTGAACTCTCTTTAAAATTGTTAAATGAAATCCATTTTTGTTAAATAGATTCCTACTTGTAACGATTATTCCACACTGTCTCATCAGATAACCCAGTCATAATCACTATGTCCAGTTCTGGTTACATTATTGCATGGGTGTCACTAAAATCTGCTCCTCCTCCTACATACCCCCACACTGTCCGAAGCATTTCAGCAGCAAAACTGTCTCACCATCTGGCCAAGAAGCAGTGCCATAGCAGTATACAGGTAAGGCCCCAGGGGGCTGGAACTTACTCAGTACACTCAATTAGGTTTAGTCCAGTGTCATCCATAAAGCGGGGAAAAGAATGTCTCCAAGGGATGGGGCAGGTTTTTTATCTCTAATCGGCTGTGCATTGATTTTTCTTTCTCTTGGTGTGGGCCTATCCTATCAGGCCAGAGGAGAGATGCTGGGAGGAATAATGTCACTCTGAAGGAGGACAGTAGAACTGACACAGTAAATGATCCAAGAGTGATACCAGTTTTAGTAAGAGGAGTTTTAGTGATGGAGAGGAAGAGATGTTAAGACGCCTGCTGTGATCAGCCTCCCTTCTCTTCACTCCTGCCCCCAGCACCCTTGTACTGCTCTTGGTTAACCCCTCCTTCCCTGCACCTGCTCTAATAAGCAGTAGTTTATGGCGGTCACACTCACGGGCTTTCTACGTTCAAGTCACAGTTCTGCCCCTCTGTGAGTCTGTAGCCATGGACTAGATGAGATGCTGGACCCTTCTAAGTGGCGTTTTCATCATCTACAAGAGGAGATAGAGATTATCAATCTCCATGAAACTGTTTTATAGGTGAAGTAAGTCATGCAAAGCACTTAGCACAGCACCTGACCCAGAGTTAGCACTCACCGACATCAGTGCAGTCATCAGAACTCCAGATTTTACACAAACATCTCCTCTCTGTCTCTCTACTTTGACGCTTTAACCTCTGAGACCAAGGTTATTCCTTTTAGAGTACACTTAACACTTAAACTTTAAGCCAGAACTATGGCCATGATTTCTCAAAGTCCCAGATTCTCTACCATGGGGAAAGAATTATCTTCACATTATAATTTTATTTGACTTTATTAATCCCAAGAAAAGGCAGACTGACTCAGTTGGGAGCACACAATCACTGCAACAAATGAGGTACTTCTATTGATAGACCAAAGAAGAAACACGGTTACATTTGAAAGTAAAGCGTCTCTTCAGAGAGGGGGAAAAGGATGCCAAGCAAATTGAAAAGCAATCCATCTGTTGGTAGTAATAGTGAAAATAGTGGAAGTGGATTTTTTAAATGCATATATACTCTGAGTTACTAAGTATTAGGTTTTAGGATTGGGAGAGCGAAACTCCTTAAGAAAACACCTCTCAATATCTTACCTAAAGTTGATTTAGAATCTACCCTGCTTGTTAAATCAATTTTAGGTATGATTTTTATACAATAAAATGCACCAGTGTTTAGTGTAGATGTCATTGAGTTTTAACAGATTTTTATTTGCCAGTAACCATTGTCACAAATATAGAGTATTCTATAAACCTAAAATTTCCTTGTCCTAGGCAACATCAATCTCATCTGTCATTATAAAGATAAACTATTTTGATAATAAATTTTTCATGTTTTAAAGGTGAATAATCTACTTAAATAAACATGGGAAATCTAATTATATTTTGTAGAAAATATGACATCTGGAATAAAAGCAGTATAGAAAAAAATGCCTCCCCTAATTTTTTTAACATGACAACAACATATCTAAATTTTGTCTCCTTTCATTTGACACCTCAAAAGACATGAACTGAAATTTTCAAAAGAAGACAGACTAATGGCCAACAAACATATGAAAAAATGCTCAACATCTCTAATCATCAGGGAAATGCAAATCAAAACCACAATGAAATATCACTTAACTCCAGAGAGAATGGCTTTTATCAAAAAGTCCTCAGACAACAAATGCTGGTGCAGATGTGGAGAGATAGGAACACTCGTACACT
>CAUYSK010118956.1:0-10736 GCA_963575035.1 Avahi laniger | reverse complement strand
AAAAAAAAAAAAAAAAAAATTTTTGTTGAGAACAGGACTTTTTTGGTTTTGTTTTTTTTTTTTGGAGACACGGTCTCACCCTATCGCGTAGGCTAGAGTGTAGTGGGCATGATCATAGCTCACTATAACCTCGAACTCCTGGGCTCAAGTGATCCTCCTGCCTCAGCCTCCTGAGTAGATAAGACTACAGGAATGCACCACCAGGCCCAGCTAATTTCTTTTAAAACTATTTGTAAAGACAGGGCCTTGCTGTGTTGCCCAGGCTGGTCTTGAACTCCTGGCCTCATGCAATCCTCCTGCCCTGGCCTCCCACAGTGCTGGAATTTATAGGCGTGAACCACCATGTCTGGCCCCAAACAGTACACTTTAAATAATATAATGTGGCAAGTCTAGAAATCAGGTTATTCTCCCTCCTCAAGGTTTTTTGTTGTCGTGACTTTTCTGAAATAATTCTGTGAAGTCTGTATTCTGTCACGTGTGGCCACTGAAGACTGCTTGGTTAGCTTAGTAGTCAGCTGGTGATAAGACAGATTTCTTTAAATGTCTAGGACCAATATATCTCCCATTCTCTGCCAGGAGGCTCTGCACATGTGTTGGGACATACTTTCAACCCTCAGCAAGGCAGGTAACAACTCTGCCTCAGTCTTCACTTTCTGTTTCAGCAGAGCATCAAGGTCGTAGCTTAGGGCCGCCTTAGGTCTTTCCTTAGCATGTGTACATCCCTGGTTATGAGCATAGTCTTTCTTATACATATGCATGTCCCACTAAAATCCCAGGAATATTTGAGAACTTTTAAAGCCTCCTATGGACATCTCATTTCTCAGCTTTTCTATTTAATTTTTTTTCTTAGCTAGCCTCTTAGCTAGCCCCATGTCATTCATTGTCTCAGGCAGCTATAAAGTTAAACAATTGCCTGGGTGAGTTCTGAGTCAGGTCAAATAAAGATGGCCTTGTGAGCGGGGTCTTCCAGGGGACAGGTAATATAATGGTAATTCTCTGGGAATGCACTCCAGGCCCATTTTTCCCCTTCATGACTGTCAGGTTGCTGGCTTTCACCATGATTTCAGGCTGTTGGTTTATAAGGCTGCTGTGAACTTGGAGAGAGGGGAGTGGGAACAGGGCAAGTTAAAATTCCACAAAGCTCACTGTTTGTAATCAGAGCAGTCATTTTTCATAAATAAATGCTTTCTGGAAATGTTGTAACCTTTGGTTAGTATCTAGAGTTTTGATAAAGTTGATTGTAACTGCTTTTGCCTATTTTCTCATTGCTTTTAGAATTTTCAGAAGTCTTTGCCAGTTCTGAGGAACTCATCCAATTTGCTAATATTTGAAGAACATCTTCAGCAATGTTCAAGAGGGATATTGGTCTGTAGTTTTCTTCTCGTTTTCTTTTGTTTTTGTACAGTCTTCACCTGGTTTTAATAGCTGGCCTCATAAAATAAATTGGGAAGGGTTCCATCTTCTATATTCTAGAAGTGATCATGTAGAATTGGTGCTATTAATATTTCTTCTTTAAATGTTTGGTAATATTTGCTAGTGAACCCATCTGTGTGAAGAATTTTTTCAGAAGGCTTTTAACTATAATTTGATTTCTGTGATAGAGGACTGCTCACCTATTTCATCTTGGGGTGAGTTTGGTATTTTGCGGGTTTTGAGGAATTATCTGTTTCATCTATCAAATGTATATGTATAGAATTATTCACAGTATTCTCATATCATCCTTTTAATGTCTGTGGAATCTGTAGTAACATCACTTCTTTTATTCCCGATATTAGTAACTGTGGTTTCTTTTTTTCTTTGTCAATTTTGCTAGAGGTTTATCGACTTTATTAATCTTTTCAAAGAGCCTGATTTCAGTTTAGTTGATTTCCTTTGTTTTGTTTTCAATTTCATTGATTTATACTTGTTTTTATCATTTCCTTTTTTTCTGTTTGCTTTACATTTATTTTGCTCTTTTTTTTCTAGCTGTTTAAGGTAGAAACTCAGATCACTGATCTGAGATCTTCTTTTCTAAAATAAGCATTTGAGGATACAAATTTCCTTCTGAGCACTGCTTTTGCTGCAGCCTGAAAGTTTTGATATATTTTCATTTTTTATCAGTTCAAAATATTTTCTAACTTTACTTGAGAGTTCCTATCTATGGATTAATTAGAAGTATCCTGATTAATTTCCAAGTATTTGAATATTTTTCTGTTATTGATTTCTAGTTTAATTATTTAATTTTATTATGATCAGAGATCATACTTGGTATGACTTTTTAATGGTCAGCCAGGCATGACAATGGTCTACACTGGAACTATTCTGCGTGCACTTGAAATAATGTTTACTTTCCCATGGTTAAGTGGAGTGCTCTGTAATGTCAGTTCAATCCTGTTGGTTAATAATGTTGTTCAAGTCTTCTGTATCTTTAACAGTTTGTCTGCTGGTTCTTAGTAGAGGAATTACTAAGAGAGGAATTTTGAAGTCTTCAACTATAATTGTGGATTTGTCTATTTCTCTCTTCAGATTTGTCAGATTTTGCTTCGTGTATTTTGAAACTTTGTTTTTAGGTGCATACACCTTTAGGATTGCTATGCCTTCTTGGTGAATTGGCCCTTTTATCATTATGTAATGTCCCTTTTTATCCCTATTAATTTTATTTGCTCTGAATTCTACTTGATCTCAGATTAATATAGTTACTCCAGCTAGTTCATTGGTATTTTGAATTGCAAGTCAAAAATTTCCCTAAAAACTTTGAAGATAAATTTCTCTTTTCACCTCAATATTGCTTTCAAAAGTCTGCTACAATTGTGATTCCCTGTCTTCTGTATGACACCTGTCGTTTTTGTCTCTGGAAGATTTTAACACCTTTTCTTTATCCCAGGTACTTGGAAACTGCGTGGTGAGATGAATTTTGATCTGGGAAATTTCAGTTTTATTTTCCAAGCTCTATTCAGCATTTAAAAATTGTTGGTATCATGTTAATTTCTAAGAACTTTTTCTTTTTTTTGTTCTTGTTTCATGGAGGCAATATTCTACCTCTTTATGCATATTACTGGTACTTTTTTTTTTTCTTTTAAAGATTTCTACTATACAGGAGTTGGCAAACTACAGCACACAGAGCAAATGTGGCCCATGTCTTATTTTTGTACAGCCTGCAGGGTAGGAATGGTATTTACATTTTTAAGGGGGTTAAGGAAAAAACAAAGAATATGTAACAGAGACTGTATGTGGCTTGCAAGGCTAATATATACAATAGTTCCCCTTATATGTGATTTCACTTGCCGTGGTTTCAGTTACCATGGTCAACCTCAGCCCGAAAATATTAAATAGAAAATTCCAGAAATAAACAATTCATAAGTTTTAAATTGCATTCTGTTCTGAGTAGTGTAATAACATCTCATGCCATCCCACTCAGGATGTTAATCATCTCTTTGTCCAGCATATGCATATTATACATACTTTCTGCCCATTAGTCACTTAGTAGCCATCCCAGTTATCAGATCAAAAAACATAGTATATAGGGTTCTGTATTATTTCATGGTTTCAGGCATCCACTGGGGTTTTTGGAATATATACCCTGCAGATAAGCAGGGGACTACTGAACTGTCTGGCTCTTTATAGAAACAGTTGGCCAATCTTTATTCTATTTTATTGTACTGTTTCTGTTTTCTCTTAGTTCTTCTGCTTTGTTTTTGTATTGTTGGAATTGGTTTGCAATTGTGGTGAAGACTCTTGTACTTAAGAGTAAGGTACTACAACACTGATTGGCAGCTCTGTAAGTATGGGTGGGGCTTTTAGGCTGGGAGATTTTGATGTAGGGTAATTTGGTAGGAATAAGGCCAATTTGTAGACTTTTGTTTTTTTGGAGCGGTCAGTTTCCCTAGAGGAATACTATATAAGACTGATTGTTAGCCTACTTAGAGCTGAGAAGAAAAAGGGGATGGAGTTCTCACATTTAGTACATAGAGCTCATATACATAATGTGTACGTATTAACCCCCATCTTTAATACAACCTTAAGCTGTGCCTGGTGTTGAAGAATACAGAGATTCTCTAGTTTAACCTTTCCAGAAGTAAACCTGAGTAGGGGAAGGTGCTAATTGCTTCTTACACTAACTTGCAACCAATCCTCCTGTTTTTAACCTTACTTTCATTGATACTTTAAAGTACCCCAAGTCCTAGGCTTTTCCATGCATGAATCTGGAGGTTCTTATTGATTTTCATCACTGTAAATTTATTTATTAAAATATTAAAAAAAATTTTTTTTGAGACAGGGTCTCACTTTGTTGCCCAGGCTGGAATGTGGTGGGGAGATCATAGCTCACTGCAGCCTCTGATTCCTGGGCTCAAGAGATCCTCCTGGCTCAGCCTCTCAAGTATCTAGGACTGCAGGCATGTACCACCATACACAGCTAATTTTTCTTAAAATATCTTTTGTGGAGATGGGAGTCTGGCCTCAAATGATCATCCTGCCTTGTCCTCCCAAAGTGCTGAGATTACAGGCATATGCTATTGTGCCTGGCCATTGCTGTAGATTTAAATTTGGTCTTTCTCTTGCCTACTAAGTCATTTAGTAATTCAGTTCTTTTGCAGCATTGAAAATTTGTTGACAACTCTTGTCTGCCATTGTCTCCTCTCTCACTCTTTGTAACTTTGTAGGTTTTACATTTTTATTCCTTTACTGTCATAGGATTTTGAGGGAGTGAAGAGTAACATAAATGTTCAATTTTTCCATAAAGACTTTAAAAATCTAAACTTTATAGGGCAATCTTTTTTGAGATTAAAATAATCCATAGGTTCTAAGGCAACAGACCATAACATTGGGCAGGATAGGAAGAAGATGAATATTGTCGATACTATAGAAGAATGTTGAAAATCAATGGAAAGTCAGGGTGCCTCTCTATTTTGGTTCCCGTCTGATTTATGTGTAAAGTGTCCTATGCTGGAAAGGTATTTAAGTTAACAAAACAGAGAAAAAGATTTCACTGTTTCTTTTTTCCATTGTTTTCATACTGCCTTGCTCAAATGAATTATGCCCACTTGACACAAAGATTTTAAGTAAAGCAGACTAGTTAGGAAACTCAGTACAGTTGTAACCTAGTTGCAAAACCATCTGGTATGTTTCCAAAGGCTATTATTATATTTCATGGGCTTATATTACTTCAAATACTCTAACAGTCCCATGTGGGCTTAAAAAAAATAACATAAAATTCAATTGGTTTCTGCTTATTTTAGATCTTCTAGATGTATACCTTATAAGAAGAGTGCCTCAGAGTATAAGCACCTTTTCTGTCAATCGACACGATGAGTTTTATGAAATGACATAAAACATTTATTTGACCTTTTCTTAAAATTTTAAAAAATTCTATTGATTGGTTTTCAAAAGGATAAGTTCCTTTGTAACAAATTGCTACTTGATGATACTGTTTCATTGAAAATCAGTAAAATGATAACTTGGCTCTCCATTTTAAAAAAAATTAATAAAATACTAGACGTACAGTATTACATATCATTACTACAAGTGCATAATTTTTATGATATTCTACAAAAGCATGTTTTGAAGCGCTAAAAGCTCTCTGGGCAATGTGGTATAGTGGGAAAAAGCACTGAACCTCACTAAATTCAACAAGCATTTGTTAAAAATCTATGTCCCAAACTGACACACGGTTGATGAACACATGTTCAGGGAAGAAAAAAGATACATAAACAGGCTATTACAATACAATGAGATATATGCTATAATGCAGATAACAAACAAAATGCTATGTTTACTAAGGTTTAAATAACTCTAGTTGGAAAATTTAAAAAGTCCTCATGAAGGACATGACTTTCAACTAGGTTTTGATTGCTAAATTTGCCAAATGAATGGTATGGTAACTTATTGCTAAGGTAGACAGTAATGAAAGAATATGGTATGTTTAATAGTGAGACGTTAATGTTTAATAGTGAAAAATTTGGTGGATGGAGGTGTAGGGCATAACGATGAAAAAGCAGGTCTTGCAGTTTTAGAAGTAGGTGGGACCAAGATGTAAAAGGCCAGTTAGTAGCTATGTGACCTTAGAAAAGTAATTTAACCTCTCACAATCAGTCCAAAAATAAAACAATCAAATGAAACATGGACTACCAACATGGACTACTATTGAAAGTGATCAATGGAAGAATCAAATGAGATAATGCATGTGGAAAAAGTTTACAAATGACAAAGTAGAATATGAATGTAACTTATTTCATATGGTTTCTTGAAATTCAAAGTATTGCTTATATTAACAGGAAAAAAAATCAACTGAGGTAAGAATATTTATTTTTCTGAAATTGAGTATAATGACTAAAAGACAAGAATTTCAAATATATATTCAAGCTCCCCAAGAAACTATTAGCTGAATATTAAAATTCTAACAAAACAGGTCAATCAGCAGGGAGAGACAAAGTAAGCAGATGAAATCCTTCAGTAACAACTTGCAGTGCAACTTATTTCCAAGCAAAATGGGATTTCCAGGCAGAAAATGGCAGCAGGATGTCAGTAGCTTAGCCATAGAACTGAATCACTCAGATTGAAGAAAAACACCTACAGAATACCATTCTGAAATGATGGGGAAGGGAGTGAGTGATGTGTTCTGGGACTTAAATCTAGTTGTAGTCCTATGCTATCAGTTATATATATATGTAAATCTGATCTGCTAATGTGCAAATGGACTAATGTAACTTGAGAAAAATCTAAATTCTGGATTCAGCTAGGTCAGATTATGATTAGCTGCAGGACTTCTGGTTGAACTGCAAATATGTCAAATGGTCATGTTTTAGTGATTTTACTCGTTTCTTTTCTTTCCTTTTTTTTTTTTTTTTTTGAGACAGGGTCTCGCGCTATTGCCTGGGCTACTGTGCAGTGGCATCACCGTAGCTCACTGCAACCTAAAACTCCTGTGCTCAAGTCATCCTCCTGCCTCATCCTCTGGAGTAGATGGAACTACAGGCACAAGCCACCACAGTTGGCTAATTTTTCTATTTTTGTCTCACTACATTACTCAGGATGGTCTCAAATTCCTGGCCTCAAGTGATCGTCCTGCCTTGGCCTTCCAAAGTGCTGGGATTAAAGACGTGAGCCACCACGCCTGGCCTTAACCTGTTTCTTTTATATGAATTATCCAAATGCCTTATAGCCTCACTAGGTAAATAATTATTACATGGGTAAGCTAATTACAGTTTCACAAATAGAGCATATAGTATCTTAAATTAAGTTGTACAAAAACTAATTAGTGTTTATAAATTGAATGTTGATGTCCTACAATATGAAATCATGATACAGTCATGTGCTGCATATTTCAGTCAATGATGGACCACATATATGACTGTGATCCCATAAAATTATAACAGAAAACAGCTGAAAAATTCCTACTGCCTAGTGATGTCTTAGCCTTCCTAATGTTGTAGCACAACACATTACTCGTGTTTCTGATGATGCTGGTATAAACAAACCTGTGCTGCCAGTCATATAAAAGTATAGCACATACAATTATGTACAATACTTAGTCATTTATTACTGCTATAAAATATTATGTTACTGGTTTATGTATTTCTTATACAGTAATTCTTATCGTTATTTTAGAATGTACTCCTTCTACTTGTAAAAAAAAAAAAAAAGTTAACTATAAAACAGCCTCAGGTCCTTCAGGAGGTTTTCCACAAGGTGGTGTTACCACAGGGAGAGGACAACTCTGTACATATTATGTATTGCCCTTGAAGACTTTCCAACGGAACAAGATGTGGAGATGGAAGACAGTGATATTGATGATCCTGACCCTGTGTAGGCCTAGGCTAATGTGTTTGTTTGTATCTTAGATTTTAAACAAAAAGTTTAAAAGGAAAAAAAAAATTTAAATAGGAAAAAGGTTATAGAATAAGGATATAAAGAAAATATTTTTGTAGAGCTGTACAATGTGCTTGTGTTTTAAGCTAAGTGTTACTTTATAAACTTATTTTTATAACTTCTTGATTCTTTTATAGTAACAAAGTTAAAGGAAACTAAGGGTAATTTATTGAAGAAAAATATTAAAAAATTTAGTGTAGTCTAAGTGTACAGTGTTTGTAAAGTCTACAGTAGTGTACAGTAATGTCCTAGGCCTTCACATTTACTCACCACTTACTCACTGACTCACCCAAAGTAACTGCAGTCCTGCAAGCTCCATTTGTGGTAATTCAAGTGTACCATTTTTAATCTTTTTATACTGTGTTATTACTGTACCTTTTCTATGTTTAGATACACCAATACTTACCACTGTGTTACAGTTGCTACAGTATTCAGTACCGTAATATGCTGTACAGGTTTGTAGCCTAGGAGCAATAGGGTATACCATATAACTTAAGTGTGTAATAGGACACCTAGGTTTGTATAAGTACACTCTATGATGTTTGCACAACTATAAAATCACCTAATGATGAGTTTATCAGAACATAACTCTCATTAAATAATGCATGTCTGTATTTGTAAGTGCAGGTACATGGGAGAGAACTTTAATACTGGCAGTGATCTAGAAAAATAATGAGAATGGAATTAATTTTCGTGAAGAATATAGTTGAAAAAATATATATGTAGTTTTTTAACTTCCCATAGGTCAGACACCTAATAAACGAGAAAGTCTAGGCTTATGATGAGGAAATTGAGGTAGACAGAGTTTAAGTGATTTATGATAGAGCTAGGAGTAGATGTGGGGCTTCAGCCCAAATTGTTCTCCTTTGCTGCACTTGTTCCACCAAACCAGGGATTGGCAAACTTTGGCCCATGGGCTGGATCCCCTTGCCAGTTTTTATAAATGAAGTTTTATTGAATATAGCCACACCCATTCTTTTAGGTATTGCCTATGACTTTTAAGGTACAACAGCAGAATTGAGTACTTGTGATAGATGTCATATAGTTCACAAAGCCATATTTACTATCTGGCCCTTTACAGAAGAAGTTTGCTGACCTGTGCACTAAACCATATATTGGCCAGAGGTGCTGTGTACTAAGTGTGCATTCAGTAATGTAAATTTCAATCTTACTACAGCATTAGACTTGGACAAGAACAATAAAGTAGGTTCCCTATAATCTAATGAGTAAAGTATTAACTAATGATAAGACAGGAATGTTCAGAAGCTTTTAGTGTTAAATTTGGAAAGATAGACTGAGATAATTTAAGTGTAGTCCTTTGTATTCCTATGATTCTGTTTGTTATATAATTCATTTTAAGAAGTCAACACTTGAGCCGAGTGCGGTGGCTCACACCTGTAATCCTGGCACTTTGGGAAGCCGAGTCAGGAGGACTGCTTGAGGCCAAGAGTTCAAGATTAGCCTGGGCAATAGCAAGACTCATCTCCACAAAAAATATTAATAAAAAAATTAGCTGAGGTTGGTGGCACGTGCCTGTAGTTTCAGCTACATGGGAGGCTGAGGCAAGAGCATCATTTGAGCCCAGGAGTATGAGGTTGCAGTGAGCTATGATGATGCCACTGCACTTGAGCTCGGAGGACAGAGTGAGACCCTGTCTTAAAAAAATAATGGGCCAGGCTTGGTGGCTCACAACTGTAATCCTAGCACTCTGGGAGGTGGAAGAATCCCTTGAGCTTAGGAGTTCTAGACCAGCCTAAGCAAGAGTGAGACCCCGTTTCCACTAAAATGCGTGCCTGTAGTCCCAGCTACTTGGGAGACTGAGTCAGGAAGATCACATTAGTCCAGGAGTTTGAGGTTATGGTGAGCTGTGATGATGCCACTGTGCTCTAGCCAGGGTGACAGAGTGAGACTTTGTCTCAAAAAATAAATAAATAAAAAGTCAATACTTGTAAACCGTTCAGTTTTCCTACGAAGGTAGGCATAAATTTCTTTTATTATTCTTTGTTTTTATTTTAAATGAATACAGTTAACATTTTAATACTATATTTGTGACATTTAAACTGTACCTTCAGTTGTGTTCATTAATGTTTGCACTTAAGCAGTTTTTTTGTTTATGACAAAATATATAGTATAGCTTAGATTTTAAAACTCTGCTATAGTAATAGGATTAAAGGAGTGTGTGTTGGGGAGTCAGAGATGCATAGGGACCAGGTGCTACAGTGAGGGATATAAGATATTAATATAGGCCGGGCGCGGTGGCTCACGCCTGTAATCCTAACACTCTGGGAGGCCGAAACGGGCGGATTGTTTGAGCTCAGGAGTTTGAGACCAGCCTGAACAAGAGCGAGACCCCGTCTCTACCAAAAATAGAAAGAAATTAATTGGACAGCTAAAAATATATAGAAAAAATTAGCCGGGCATGGTGGCGCATGCCTGTAGTCCTAGCTACTCGGGAGGCTGAGGCAGTAGGATTGCTTGAGCCCAGGAGTGTGAGGTTGCTGTGAGCTAGGCTGACACCATGGCACTCACTCTAGCTAGGGCAAGAAAGTGAGACTCTGTCTCAAAAAAAAAAAAAAAGAAGATATTAATATAATACAACCTTACAGGGAAATCTAAGATTTCTCAGTAGACTTTGGCCAGTTTGTCATCACATTTCTGAAGGAATTTCTTTATTGTCAGTCAGTCAGTCAGATTCAGCCTTTTTATCTCCAGTCATTTTCTCAATGAACTATACCAATTTCATCTTACTGTAGTACTTTCTAATAACACTGTTATTGTTGTTAGTTTCTAAAATCTTCATGGACTTTTAAAAACAGCAGTTTGCCAATCCTTGATATTCCAGTTCTTAAAAGAATATAAGGGAGGAAATTAACATTAACTTTTTTTTTTTT
>CAUYSK010118952.1:0-45976 GCA_963575035.1 Avahi laniger | reverse complement strand
TACCATCCAAACAAAAGTAAATTGAAATATAAGAAGAGACAGTGCACCACGCAATGGGATGGACATATTTGAAACCTGGACTGAGGGGGGGAGGAGGGGCAAGGGCAACACACGTAACCTAAACATCTGTACCCTCATATTTTGCTGAAATAAAAAAAGAAAAAGAAAAAAAAAAACCAATACTCAACACAACAATGATAGGATATCAGCTCTATTGGAGTCTCAGACAACTAATTAGAAATAACTGATTGGAATTCAGTGTAGCCAAGCTGCTTGATTCTAACTACCAATTTAGAGGTGTGTTCCGTAAAGGACTGTTAGAAAAAGGATGGAGTGGAAATAATCAAAGAAATAAAAGTATTTCTCATTGCCAAATAACTGAATCTCAAAGTCGAAATGGTCCATATACTAAAAATATTTTTTAAATATTTTAAAAATATTGTTTGGAAGTTTTTCCCCAAAAATTATAAAATCAAAATCTGCTTGCTATTATGAACCAAAATATAGATATCTACATATATATGTATGGGTGATTTTCCTAATTTTTTAACAGAAAATGGGTTCACATTATACCATATTTTTCTGTAATTTTTATTTATTAATATAATCTGTATATCCCTCCAGATTCATTGATAGAGCTGTAAGGAAGATGTTCATTCTGTCTAAAATATTCTTTCCCATTATGTTTGCGAGGGTGTATTTCTCAGTTTCTTCAGATTCTAGTTTATCTCCCTACCTATCATTTGCTATCATATCACTCTGTTTTCTTCTTTGTACATAATGACTCACTGAAATTATATTGTCTTATTCGTATATTTATTTATTTCCTGCCTTCACTAGAATATGAGTCATGAAAGATAGACTTTCCTTCAATTCTTGCTTTAATATCGACACTTAAAACAGGAAATGAACATTGTAGGTACATGCTAAAAGTTGTTGAATGAACAATGAATAAGCTCAATCCTTTTTTATAGTCGCATAGTATTTCACAACATTAATATATTTTAACTTATTCAACCTGTCTCCTATTAATTGACAATATAGTTTGCTGATTTATTTTTTCCTCTTATACAATGCTATGATAAACAATCTTCTACATATTTCCTTATTTATTTATGGTTTTATTTTAATTTGATATATTCATCAAACACTAAGATTACTTGGTTAAAGAATGTGTGTGTGCATATATATAAATTATATATACATTGTACACATATATACAAATTATGTATATTTTTTCTTTTAATAATAAATTCTTTTACTAATAAATCTGTTCCAAAGGAGTAATAGCATTTCATACTTCTGCCAGAATGTGAGTCCCCATTTCACCAAATTCTCATCAGCATTAAGCATTATTTTATTATTTATTTATGCTATGTTTTTCCAAACAGAAAGCTTAAATTCCTTTGTAACCAAATTTCTAATCTTTTCCTATAATGTTTGCTATATTGCATCTGAAGGTTTCCCCACCACATAATTATATAAATATTCTGTCATGTTAATATTGTGTGTATTTTACCTTCACATCTTTAATCCATCTAGAATTTTTGTGAATGATGTAACAAAATATCCTACTTACTTTTATACAGATGAGTACTTATTTATGCCAAATGTATTTATCAAACAAACAATGGAATGAAATATCTTTTTTTATATTAAGTTCTCATTTATATGTTTTGGATCTCTGTCAATCCCATTAATCTGTTTATCCCTATTTCAACAGGTTTCCTAAGAGCTATAAACTGAATGTTTATGTCCCCCCAAAATTCATATGTTGAAACCCTAATCCCCAATGTAATGTTATTTGGAGGAAGGAGCTCTGAGAGGTGATTAGGTCATGAGGGTAGAACTCTCGTAAATGGAATTTGTGCACTTATGAAAAGAGTCAGGAGAATTATGATCTCTTTCCTCTGTGTAAGGATACAGCAAGAAGGCATTATCTGCAAACTAGAAAAAGGGCTCTCAAAAGGGACTGAATTGGCCAGAAACTTGATCTTGAACTTCCCATCCTCCAGAATTGTGAGAAATAAATTTCTGTTGTTTTAGCCACCTAAACTATGGTAGTTTTAGTATATCAGCCCAAACTGACTAAGACACTAGGTATACAACATTTTTAAAAATGTTTTTGTATTTATTTATTTAGTTATTGAGGTAAAATATACATATAAAATTTTACCGTCTCTACCATTTTTAAGTGTACAGTTCGATGGTTATAAATACATTTATATTCTTTTCCCCCCTTTCATTTCCTCCCCCTCCCTTGCCTCTGGTAACCACCTATCTATTCTCTATCTTCATGAGGTCCACTTTTTTAGCTCCCAGATAGGAGTGATAATATGTGACATTTGTCTTTCTATACTTGGCTTATTTCATTTAACATAATGGCCTCCAGCTCCACCTTTGTTATTGCAAATGACACATATTCATTCTTTTTTGAGGCTGAATAATATTACATTGTGTATACATACCACATTTTCTTTATCCATTTATACATTCATGGGCACTTGGGTTGATTTCATATTTTGACCATTATGAATAGTGCTGCAATACACATGAGAATGCAGATATTCTTTTGATATATTGTCTTCCTTTCTTTTGGATATGAATCCACTATTGGAATTGCTGGATCATATGGTAATTCTACTTTCAGTTTTGGAGGAATCTCCATACTGTTCTCCACAGTGGCTGTACTAATTTGCATTCCCACCAACAAGGTACAAGTGTTTCCCTTTCTGCATCTCCTCACCATACATGTTACTACTGGTCTTTTTGATACAAGCCACTATAACTGAGGTGAGATAATATCTCATTGTGGTTTTGATTTGCATTTCTCTGATGACTAGTGATGTTGAGCATTATTTTATATAGTTATGTCCCTTTCTTAATTGGATTTTTTTTTTTTTGCTATTGAGTTGTTTGTGTCCTTATATATTCTGGTTATTAATTTCTTGTCAAATGAATAGTTTCCAAATAGTTTCTCTCATTCTGTGGGTTTCTTCTTTGTTGACTGTTTCCTTTGCTGTGCAGAAGCTTTGTAGCTTGATATAATCCCACTTACCTATTTTTGCCTTGGTTGCTCATGCCTTTGAGGTTTTACTCAAAAAAATCTTTGTCCAGACCAATGTCCTTAGAATTTTCCCAATGTTGTCTTCTAGCAATTTTATCCTTTTTGGTCTTAGACTTAAGTTTTCAATCCATTTTTATTTGATTTTTATGTACCATAAGAGATAAAGGTGTAGTTTCATTCTTCTGCACATAGTTATCCAGTTTTCCCAGTACCATTTATTGAAAAGATTATCCTTTCCCCATTGTTCTTGGCACCTTTGTTGAAGAAGAGTTGGGTGTAAATGTGTGGATTTATACCTGGGTTCTTTATTCTGTTCCATTGATACATGTGTCTGTTTTTATGACAGTACCATGTTGTTTGGGTTACTATTGCTTTGCAGGAGATTTTGAAGTCAGTGTGATGCCTTGAGCATTGTTTTTATTTTTTGTTTGTTTGTTGTTGTTTTTGGTTTTTTGTTTGTTTTTGCTCAAGAGTGCTTTGACTATTCAGGGTCTTTTGTGATTTCACATAAATTTGAAGATTGTTTTTTCTACTTCTGTGAAGAATATCATTAGTATCTTAATAGGGATTGCATTGAGCTGCATTGTAAATTGCTTTGGGTAGTATTGTCATTTTAACAATATTAATTCTTCCAATCCATGAGCATGGAATATCTTTCCATTTTTTTGTGCCCTCTTGTATTTCTTTTGTAAGAGTTTTATAGTTTTCCTTGTATAAATCTTTCACTTCTTTAGTTAGATTGATTCCTAGGCATTTTATACTTTTTGTAGCTATTATAAATGGGATTGCTTTCTTCATTTCTTTTTCAGATCATTTGCTATTGGCATATATAAATGCTACATTATTTATTTATTTTTTTGACAGAGTCTTTCTCTGTCACCTGAGCTAGAGTGCCATGTGTCGCATAGCTCATAGCAACCTTAAACTCCTGGGCTCAAGCAATCCTCCTACCTCAGCCTCCTGAGTAGCTGGGACTACAGGCATCCAGCACCACACCTGGTTAATTTTTTCTATTTTTTGTAGAGTCAGGGTGTCACTCTTGCTCAGGCTGGTCTCAAACTCTTGACTTCAAGTGATCCTGCCATGTTGACCTCCCAGAGTACTAGGATTACAGGTGTGAGCCACCATGCCCAGCCAGTGATACTGATTTTTGCATGTTGATTTTGGATTCTGAAACTTTACTGAATTTGTTTATGAGTTCAAACAGTAGAGTCTTTAGGTTTTTCTAGGTATGACATCATACTATCTATGAAAAAGGCTAATTTTACATCCTCCTTTCCAATTTGGATATCTTTTATTTTTAACCTAATTGCTCTGGCCAGAATTTCCAGTATTATGTTAAATAATAGTGGTAAAAGTGTGTATTCTTGTCCTGTTCCTGTCCTTAGACAAAGGATTTTCAATTTTTTCCTGTTTAGTATGATATTAGCCATGAGTTTTGTCATATATAGCTTTTACTATTTTGAGGTATATTCCATTTTGAGGTATATTCTGTGCCTATTTTGATGAGGGTTATAGGGCTATTATTATAAAGGGATATTTATGATATTTATGACAGTGAATCCATCAGGCTCTTGACTTCTTTTTTGATGGGAGGCTTGTTATTACAGTTTCAAACTCATTACTCATTATTGGTTTGTTGAGGTTTTCTATGTTTTCATTGTTCAATATTGGTAGGTTGGTGTGTCCAGGAACTTGTCCATTTCTTATTAGTTTTCCAAGTTGTTGGAATATGATTGTTCCTTGTAGTCTCTAATGATTCTTTGTATTTATGAGGTCTTAATTGTTATGTCTCCTTTTTCATTTATGATCTAATTTATTTGGGTCTTCTCTCTTTTTTCTTAGTCTACCAAGTTTGTCAATTTTGTTTATCTTTTCAAAAAACAATTTTTCATTTTGTTGATCTTCTGTATTGTTTTTTATTCTCAATTTCATTTATTTATGCTCTTTTTTTTCCTACTAAGTTTGAGTTTGTTTACTCTTGATTTTCTAATTCTTTCAGGTGCAACACTAGGTTGTTTATTTGAAGTCTTTCTACTTTTTTGGCATAGGCACTTATTGTTATAGACTTCCCTCTTAGTACTGCTTTTTCTGTATCTCATCCATTTTGATATGTTTTATTTTTGCAATACGGTCTGGTGGTGGTGAGTTATCTCAGCTTTTGTTTGTATGGGAAAAACTTTATCTCTCTTTCATATTTGCATGAGAATTTTGTTGGATACAATATTCTTGGATGGAAGTTTTTTGCTTTGAGCACTTTAAAAATGTCATTCCACTCCATCCTGACTTGTGTGGTTTCCACGCAAAGGTGTATTATCAGATGAATTAGAGCTTCTTTATATGTTCTTCGCTTCTTTTCCCCTGTTGCTTTTAGTATACTCTATTTTTTTTTAATTTTGTAAAAAATGGTTTATCAATTCCATTTTTGTATAAAACACATGGGAGAAACCTAGCCAATCAACACACAACTGTTAACACATGAAAAGGTATTTTTATCAAAAATACCTTAGGCTTCAAGTCTAAGAACATACGAATGTTTCTGTTATGTCTACAGTAATTATCTATGCTTTTTCATTTAACTGTTTTTAAAAATTCCACATATCCCCATTATTTCTTCTGTTCCATTTACAGTACAATGATGGAGAGGAAGAGGGTTGGTCAGACCAACCCCCTAAGCAGTTTTCTGCTGTCCCTTCTTTCCAATCAGAGATTTGTGGATATGAGTTCACTTATCAGGTAGTCTTATTTGGGTTGAATCTGTTTGGTGTGCTAAGACATTCCTGAACCCAGATATTTACATCTTTCTCAAGTTTTGGAAAGTTTTCTGTTATTATTTCTTTGAATAAGCTTGCTACTTCTTTTTCTTGTTTAGCTCCCTCTTGAACAAAAATAATTCTTAAATTTGATCTTTTGAAATCATTTTCTATATCTTGTAGGCAGTCCTCATTCCTTTCTGTTTATTTCTGCTTTTCTTCTCTAACTCTATATAATCAAATAGTTGATCTTTGAGCTCACTGATTCTTTCCTCTGCTTGGTTCATTCTGCTGTTGAGAGCCTGTAAAGAGTTCTTCAGTTCAACAAATGTATTTTCTCAGTTCTGAGAGTTCTGTTTTTTTATTATTATTATTATTTCAATCCCTTTGTTAAATTTCTCTGACAAATTACTAACCTACTTTTCTGTGTTATCCTGGAGGTCACTGAGTTTCCTTAAAACCACTATTTTAAATTCTCAATGAGAGAGCTCACAAATCACATCTCATTAGACTAAGTCACTGGATTTTTTGCTTTGTTCTTTTGGGGAGGCCATGATTCCCTGTTTGCTTTTGTTTGTTGTGCATATGCGTCTATGCCTTTGCATTAAAATATTAGTTACTTATTCCAGTTTTCTCTGTCCAGCTTGTTTTGTTTTTTATTGAATATATTTTTTAGCAAATCTTTGCCGCTAGATCACTTTCTCCTTTCAGCTCTAGGTAACACCTTAAGCCCAGGTTCACTTCAGCTTTAGTTAAGTGATCAGAATACTGCCTATCCTGAATGGGCGAGCTCCCAAAGGGATTATCCCAGCAGCATGGGAAGGCTGGCTAGGGGTTCATGTGCAGCAGACCTGTGGAAAATGCCTCCTACAGCATGGTGCTGTTAGA
Source organism: Avahi laniger (assembly GCA_963575035.1). Taxonomy (NCBI): domain Eukaryota; kingdom Metazoa; phylum Chordata; class Mammalia; order Primates; family Indriidae; genus Avahi; species Avahi laniger. The sequence goes on along the minus strand of CAUYSK010118952.1, from coordinate 39,268 downwards.
TAGCCATTGTGATTTGATGTCTCCTTTGACCAAGTTATAGAGAAGAATTTGCAGCACTGGGAATAATAGTGCCACCTCCTTGCTTTTTCTCTGCCTGACTTCAAGAATATTTCTCCTTCAGGCAGTCACAATGCTTCCTGTGAATTTAGACAAGGAGAGGACTTCATCCAGGGAAATCCAGAAGGTGGGGAAGCTGGTTGACCACCTCAATTTCATGTTTCCCAGTGTAGAAACTGAATTGGGGGCAGATTCTCCACATGTTTAGTACCAGACAGAATGAAGGTAAGAGGCATCATGGATATGAAGTCCAATACTCCTACTATCTGCTCAGAGTTTTTCCACTTCTCTGTGACCCCGGTAACTTCCTTATCCTCATACTTGAGCTTTGGGTTGCTGCTAGTGAAAATCTCTGTGCTGTATATTTGGTTTTGGTTTTCCATGGGAGTATGTGAAGCCAGCTTGCTTCTACATCTCCATTTTGGAACTGTAAGTCTCTACAATGCTGATCGCTGTTGCTTTGCAATAAATTTAAAATCTTGTAGGTCAGGTGCAGTTGCTCACAACTGTAATTCCAGCACTTTGGGAGGCTGAAGTTGGAGGATAGCTTGAGGCCAGGTGTCCAAGCCCAGTCTGAGCAAGAGGAGCAAGAGCAAGACTACATCTCTACAAAAAGCAGGAAAATGAGCAGGGTATTTTGGCATGTGTCTGTAGTCCCAGCTACTTGGGAGGCTGAGGCAGGAGTTTTGCTCAAGCTCAGGAGTTTGAGGTTGCAATGAGCTATGATGATACCACTGCACATTGCACTCTAACCTGAGTGTCAGAACAAGATCCTGTCTCAGGAAAAAAAAAAAACCAGATAAGAAAAGCACATTAACAGATCAGAAGAGTGTGAGTAATATAAAACAAAATAATATGACCAAAAAAAAATCAGGCATTTTGGAATTCACAAAACAATAAATGGATTAAATTCCCCAAGTCAAAGGTTTAAAAAAATATAGCTATAATCTTTTTATTTATAGATAAATATCTAAAAAGTGATGCTGTAGAAAGATTGAAAATTAAGTAATAGTAATTAAGTACTAGGTAAATGCTAACTCAAAATGCAGGTATATCAATATTAAAATTGGACAAAAGTGAATTCAAGGTAAAGTACATTAAAAGGAAAAGGAGGTATATGGGATGCTGATAACATTACAAGCCAATAAGAAAATAAAGCAGTCATGAAATTTTGCCACACAGCTTTGGAAACTTTTCAAGTAAAAGCCAATGTAAACGCCAAGTGAATTCTTAATTCATCAGTTGAGAATTTCACAATGAGAGACATTAACACACCCTGTCAGAAAAAAATGATTAGGTGACTAATGATTTAAAAAGGCACACATCAAAGATAGAAAACTTTTTCTACAAACAGCCAAATAAAAATATTTTGGACTTGCAAGCCATGTGATCTCTGTCACACAACTGAATCCTACTATTGTAATGTGAAAGCAAACATAAACAATATATAAACTAATGGGTGCGGCTGTGTACCAATAAAACGTTGTTTACAACTACAGCTGACAGACCAGATTTGGCCTGTGACTGTAGTTTACCAACCTCTGATGGAGATAATTTGAGTAACAAAACAAGAAAATTGATCTTAAATATACCAGACAACCAATAAATAAATGAGACATGATATAATAAGAAAGCAACTACTTCCACCTCAAACTACCACTCTGTGGAGCTAATATTTTGTCTTGGTGAAAAAGATGAAAAGGTGAAATCTACGATTTTTATGAACACTCTCAGAAACTAAAAAAGTCCCTCAATCCCTTTGAATCACAACACACACATAATTCAGTAACTAAAATATCCAGTCCCATGCAGTAGCTGAAACTCTTGAGCTTGATTGAACATCAGAGACTCTGCCTTGCCACAGCTTGTTTCCAGTTTTGATGGGAAACCATCCACGGGAAATGGGGAGTGAGAAAGAAGCATAGTTGACTTCCACAGTATTTTCCTGGCTTGTGAAGCCATTACTTTTCCCTCCCGCTCATGGGCTCCTCCGATGCTGCAGCAGGAAAGGGAGGGAAAGTAGAGGATAAAATAAGGCCTTCTTGATTTGTGCTGATGTAATTCTGGCATGGCAGATGTTAAATCTTATCTTTTTCTTTCATGGAGATTGTGCAGGTTGTTTTGGAGACACTCCATAACTGGTTCCCTTGAGACATTAACAAGCATATTCACTGGTTGGTAACTTTCGATTCCACCTTGGGTGCTGATATGCCTCTTTCCTCTCTTCAAAGAGATCACTTCACACCATTCCGTTCAGCCATCTTGAATTGTTTCTAACATGACCCCAGTTGATCACTTCCTATGGTCCACACCTGGTCACTGAGCTTAAACAGGAGTGCATGAATACTGATGCTAAACCCCATTTCTGGCCACGGTATCTTGTGTGTCTCAATGAATGAGGCTTATGTAATTTGCAAATCTATGAAAGCTATGATAACATAGATAAGGTAGCAGAATGAACATCAGTATGCTGATAATATCTAGAATTAACACACTAGGATTACTTAGTACACGTATAGTCGATCATAGCAAGTGTGTGCACAGAAACCACACATCTAGGGAACCAATCACAGAAAATGGGTTCCTTGCTATACATAAGAAAAATACTGAGATTTCATAGTTGAAAGGACTTTTTCCTAATGCAGGATCCCAGTTGCTTTTCTGTTCTCCCAACACTTCGAGAATCTGTCCAGACACTATAGATTGGGTTCTGACAATAGTCATTGTTCTGGATTCAATCTACAGTGATGACCTAGACTGCTGCTGGGGAGAGATGACATTCCACTAAAGGTTAAAGGAACTTTTACCACTATCTCAAAGTAATATGTGTATAGTATGTGTATTAATAGGAATATTTAGTCCAGATTCATTGAATAATTTTATATTTAATCTTCTTTTTCAGTTTACAATCCCATAGGAAATGTAGGGTGCTTGGAAAGGTTACCTTTGATTAGTTTTCACCTATTGTGACAGAGCCAGTGAGTGAATGTCAGTCTTGGATGACACACCACCAATGTTGCCTTTAAATGGGAAATGCACATCTCTGGCCCTCTGTCTGTGGTAATGCTCTTACAGTCTACTATTGCCATTTACTCTGATGACACGAGAGCTTCATATAACTTACATTCTTTACATTTTTCAGGAGAGAGTCTGATAATCTAAGGACCATATATCAAGCTGTCTGAGTGATCTCAGTAAAGTGCCTTGCATGGGATACTTGAAGTGAAATTGAAGCACACCTCATCCTTCCACAGAGGATGGATGGTACTCAATGTCCATCAACAGTTATTTCCAGAAAAGACCTCTCTCTCTGCTTGTTAATTTATCTCTGGCTGAAGTCTGAGTCTGCAGTTTATATGTACTGGGGATGGTTGATGCACAAAGGTTATAAAACTGATTTCCAGGACTTTCTTTGCAAGACTTACATAATTTGGCAAAGCCTCTTACAGTGAAATGTGAAAGTACTTGCCACTGTTTGTGTGTGTGTGTGTGTGTGTTTGTGTGTGTGATCTCAGACAAACTTGAGGTAGAAAGAGTTCCAATGCAACATAATGTTACCTAGAAATTTTTCAGTATCCATGGACAGACATTTCATAAAAGGAACCATGTAATCTTTTGCACAAGGAAAATCTCAATGAAGACTCCAAATCAGAAATCATTCAAGCTACATTTTCAGGCAATAAGCTTTGAAAATAAACACAAATATTTACTCAGATATTTAGAAGATTTAAGTAATCCATGGGTTAATTTGGGATTAAATTTAAATTCTAACTAAAAATTGAGCAATGAGAGTACTATCTAGCTTATCATATGGATGTGACTGAAATGCTACACAGAGGAAAATGTATAGTTCTTAAAGCATTTATCAGAAAACAAATAGAACTAAAAATTAATGTAAAGACACTTTGGGACAGAAAGTAAAAGATAGGTATGGCTGAGGCAATATGCTGTCAGGTTACACTGCTCAAAGTTGGTTGCCATAGCAACAGTGAGATTAAAAAGGTGGACCAAGAGGATGTGACCCTGAGTACACATGGAGCTCAAGATACTATATCTCACTAATCAGGATGATGAGGAAATATTGGTTTTATTAAACATCTGATGGATTAAAATACCAATGATAATTACTAAATTTGATCAGTATTTTCTCATTCCCTACTTGAAGCCATTCTACAGTTGAAAGTGAAGCAAAAAAACATACAAAAGTGAATGTGCAATTGTTTAAAATAGAAGTAAATTGGTTTAAGTAAAAAGCCAAACAGATTGCAGTTAAATAAAATGGGATATCTAAGGTTAAATAATTCCATCGTAATTCACTTGGTTGTAATAAAACATTTAAGCATACACATTATGGATATAAGGTCACCCACTGCTTTGAGTCTCCCAAAAAGAAGCTCATAGCTAAGTTATAAATTAATTTAAAAGGTTTTATAAAATTGTAAATGTTTTCCTGAGCCTTTAGAAATGCTTCCAAGGGAAATTACTAAGAATGTAATAAAAATATTTTTAGCAGGCTTAAACTGGCAATTTAAACTTTTCTAACATGAACGATGATTAGTTTTCAAAATCAGCTCAGCATCAGAATTTTTTAAAAACTTAAACTTGTTTAAAGAAATAAAATATTATCTTAAGAATGTTCTTTCTTTTCTTCTCCCTATATTCCCCTTAGTAGAAAATTTAGAATAATTTCAGGAAAACAAAACCATTGTGTACTTATTTGAGATACATTTCAAGCTAATTTTTGAGTTATTAAAACATGTTTAGGTCTATTTTATCTTGATTTTAATTCTATTTTATTCTCAGTTTCAAATGCATAGTCAGACTCTATTCAGATTTTGATTACTGATTTTTTGATATCCTTCCGAATACAACATTGATTACTATATCACTGCAGTGCAGACAAATGAGTCTTTTCCTGCCAAAGAATAAAAATATAAATATTTAAAATTATACATACAGTAAATAATTTAATCAATAATAAATGGGGTAGTTTGGATCATTCTTTTTCCTCTTCCCGGAAGTGCAAGGGAGAGAGAAATTAATTTTAATGGGAGAAGGAGGTTCAGAAAGACAGCATAAAATGTGTAAGACTTGAAATGAATCTTGAATATTGCAGTGGTATTTACCAGGTGGACAATAGGACTGCGTGGACATTGTACTCCTCACAAACTTCATCTGTTCAAGTCAAAGAGGAAAAAATTGAGTTAGAAAAACTGGAAAAAGCTATGTATTTATGTGGAATAAATTACTTTGGGCATGTACTTTGGCCTCCCAGACATGACCCTTATGTTGAGTGTAGCATAACATGAGGGAATAGTTTTCACTAGGATGTGTAAAATGTTGGTTCACCTAGATAAATTCTGTGGATATGGATTTATAGTTGTACAGTTGTTTGCTTAATACTATAATTATTACCATACCAAATCCATTGAAATTAGTAGTCAAGTCACAATGTTTTTACCCTTTTAGGAAAGGGTAAAGAACATTACACTAATAACGGTTTTGAAATCAATGACAGGAGTAGAAGGGAGGATAGAAACTAGAAAATCCATAACAATATACTAATGTGTTTTTCACAAAGCAAAAGGAGAATATTTATTTAAAACTTTAATGAAATACAGAGTACCCACCAAAAATTGGCATTGAATAACTTATCATATATAAAACTTATTCTGAATAACATTCTAAAAACATTCTATTTTTTAAAAAGGATGTTTAAAATTTTATATGACTAAAGAAATTTATTTTAATAATTGCCATGAATTCTAATAAAAGATTGATGCTTTTATGCTCTGTGGCTTTACCTATACTCACTTCCTTGCAACTTTCCTTCTTGGGCATTACCTTGGTCAATCTGGGTTTTGTTTTGATATTTTCATGCTAAAATCTTCATCTTTCTTTCTCTTTTTAAAAATCAACTGACATCAAAGTATTTTTCACTCATACTGAAAACCTTCATCAACTGGCATTTGTTTCTCTTTGGTAACATCACCAATCCCCCTGGACCAAGGCAACCTTAGCAAGATATATTCCTTTCCCATGTTCTCCTATCCTATTTCCTGCAGCATCTGATGTAAAACAGATTTTAAAGTTCATAATAGAACAGAGGTCAACATGAAAGACTCTGAGATCCTGGCCTTTGGTTTTTGCGTCTGGTCTTTATTATTACAGAAAATAGTTAGTTTAACTATTATTTTCCATGTTGTATGAAAACATTAGAATAACAGCCCTTTCTTTTAAATCATAGATCAGCATTTTCAAAGGATTTTATAATGTGTAAAAACAGGTATAAGGAAAAATAAATAACAGGAACACGGTAATCAAAATTAACTGTAACATTCTTAAATTTCTAAAATCTGAGAAACAACAAGCATACCATCGTTGTCCATGCAACTTCCTTTCTCTCCTAAATATTTTGATCCAGAATATATCTTCAAATACTCTAAGGAAATCCCTCCTCCTGTGCTTTGGATTCTATTCTCTGTTGCTTATCTGTGAACACGCTTTGAGGATTTTCTCCTTTTCTCTTCTGTATAGTCGAATTCTAGTTTTTCTTTCTAACTTTTAAACATACAAAAGTTATGCTCATTTCAAAACAATTGCCAACCTTGTCCTATCTCCACAGCACCCTCGGATCCTGCCTAACTCTGTTCTCTCCCACAAAGCCCTACTTCTCCAATGGGTGATCTGCTCTCCCTCACTCCATTTTCTTGCCTGTCTTTCCCTCTTTAACCCACTCCAGGCTGGTTCCACCAGCATCATGCTACCAAAATAGCTCTTGGTGAAGTTATCAAATTTAAAGGTCATTTTTTAATGCTCCTCTCACCAGCAGTCAACTGAGAAGCACCCATCTTCCCTCTTAAAACACTCTCATCCTGGGTATCAAAATCCTACTTAAAGGGACAAAAACTGACTAATGTCATAAACTTTCTGCAGATCCCACCTTCTCATCCTCTCCCGTGTTCTTTCTCTTCACTCCCATCGTCCTCTCCCATGAAATCCTAGACTTTTCTACTCTACCATCCTTTAGGATATTGAGATGCAGAATTGGTAGAAAGAGAAGGAAAACAATAAAGGTGCTAAAGGAAATAAGGACACTATCACAGAGGAAAAGTGTGACATTTCATAATAATAGTATTGAGTAGACAGATAGGAAGGAGAAGAAAAAATTCAAATGTATTTGTTGTGAACAATATAGTTTCAGCCTTTATAATAAAACTTATTACTCTGAGTGAGGTGGAAAATGACTGAAATGTTTTTTAAAAAATGTTTTAAGAACAAATGTTTAAGAGGTGGAGTCTCATGGAGATGGAACAGAGTGAAAAAGGAATTTTATTGAAAGTTTAATATTAAATATATAATTGGATACTTCAAAGTTATTGACACACTTGCAAGTATTAATAAATGATAGAGATATTTTTAAAATATATTCAGTGGCTTGACTGATGTTAGGTGTGTCATGTTGGGCAAATTATTTAGGCTCTCTATGCTTTCATTGTCTCTCTTAAACAAGGATAGGACAATAATAGTCTTTGTCTAACGGATCTGTGTTGAGGATTAAGTGATTTAATACATTTATAAAACTTAGAGCAATGTCTGATAAGAGGTTAATATATGTTAGTAATTGTCTGATTATTAAGTCAGAAGCAATAAATAAGGATAAAATGGGAATGTCATAATAAAAACAATTAAAAATATACTCAGAAGATATAAAAATAATGAAATTATATGCTTGTAATTAAGGCTTCAAAATATTTATTAAACAAATTATGAAAGATTTACAAATTACACAACTGTCTCCACCTGCAAACTACCTGATTGTCTCCCAAGACAACTCTAGAGAACTTAATACTATTAATACTAATAAACTAATTCACCAAGTTTCCTAGATGTAAGATTCATATACAAGAATAAATGTTATTCCTATACTAGTAATTGCCAATTAGAAAAGTTATAGATTTTATATTCTATAGAAAAGAAAACAAATACTACTTAGAAATAAATCTGAATAAATGTGCAATTGTCTTATGAAAAAATTTTCAAGATATTATTGAAAGACATAAAAAAAACTTTACTATATTTTGGAAGTATATACTATGTTCATGGATGAGAAGACTTGATATCACAAAGATGCTACAGAAACCATAAGTTTCCTCTTTGAGAAAGAAAATATTAAATCAGAAATATAAATTTTCCTATAACAAAAGATTCATATTTGCTTAAAACAAACTTAAGAAGCAAAGTATTTTAATTAAGGTGAATAGTCTAAACAAAGTTTAGTATTTAAATAATAAATATTTCCTTCTCTTTCTCATAAATAACAAATTTACTCTGTTGTATTTCCTGACTTTCAGGATATAAATAAATTTATACAAAACTTACTGAATTTTTATTATTTTTATCTGAGCTAAGATATTTGTACACTAACACTATAAAAACTAAACTATCTTTTATGGTATTTTATGTTCAGCTTAATGTGTTACCTACTTTGATACTTATTTAGAAATAAAAAATTGCTCACACTTCCTAATACCAAAATAAAATGCAGAAGTTTGTTTCTTCCACAATGGCAATTATACAAAAAGTAATCTGTAAATTTGATACCAGTATAATCAAAATTCCAACAGAAGTTAAGAAAACTGGCAAACATATGCCTATAATGGAAAAGAAAAGGACAAAGAAGAGACAAAAAGAATTTGAAAATAAAAATTGAAGGACTACCAATAGCTTGCCTACACAGCTACCAGTAGTCTTTATAGAGCCATAGAAGCTATTATAATGTGATATTCATGCACAGAGAAGACAAGAAAAAAAAAGAGCAGAGAATCTAATAGCAAACATTTAAAAAAATAATTTAATATGAAAGGCAGAGAGTGAGGAGGGGACTTCGATTTCCTTTTTTTTTTTTTGAGACAGTTTCATTCCATCACCCTCAGTAGAATGCAGTGGCATCTTTGTAACTCACTGCAGACTCCATCTCCTGGGCTCAAGCGATCCTCCTGCCTCAGCCTCCTGAACAGCTAGGATGACAGGTGTACATTATGACACCTGGCTAATTTTTCTATTTTTAGTAGAGATGGGTCTCACTGTTGCTCAGACTGGTGTCAAACTCCTGAGCTCAAGCAGTCATCCCACCTCACCTCCTAGAGAGCTAGGATTGTAGATATGAGCCACTGTGCCAAGCCTAGTAACACACATTTTAACACACATATTTGTATATATAAAAATTTACATGTGATAAATGATTTTATACATGATAAGTCAGAGGAAAAAGTGTGAACAACTAACAAAATGGTGCTGGGACAACTGGATGAATGATAGAGACAGGTAGATACAGTTATATATCTAATTCATATCGTACACAAACGATTAACCACCTATAATGAAGAGCAAAAATAAATACTTCTAAAAATAATTTTAGGAAAATATTTGTATTAAAATAAACAGGAAAAAATAATAAATCCATTTACATAAACTTATTTTAAAAATATAAAATAATTTAAAAACAATGTCACAAAATGGAAAATATATTTTCATCACATAAAAATAAAAAAGAATCAGTAAAAATTGATAATAAAATTATATGCTTCATTATAAAATTGACTAAAGTATAAGAAAATTAATTAAGAATCAAGATGGCTAAGAAACATGTTAAAAGATGTTCATACTCACTAGAATTTAAGAAAACATCAGGAAAACAATAATGAAATATAATCATATACCTATCAGGATGTCATAAGTTAGAAAGGTTTAGCAAGGCTAAATTTTGAGAAAAATTTGTACAAACAGGGAATTCCACTCATTGCTGATGGTATAAAATGGCATGGCTACTTTGGAGAATTTGTAAAATTGACCAATTTCTCTTCTAAAAATTTGCTATAGGGAAACTCTCATGTGTGATTCAAAAACTCTACTGCAGTATATTTTAAGCTTTTATTTTGAAATTATTATAGACTCACAAAAAGTTGCAAAGATAATATGAAGAAATTCCCTATACCTAAGAATGAGACAAGATGGTTGACCAGAGACACCAGCTGCCAGAGCATCTAAGTAAGAAGGAGAAGTTTTAGATGAAAAGCAAAAAAATGAACAGACAAATAGAGATGGGATGTGAATTTGAGGGAAGGGTGTCAGAACCTTCAGGAGATTCCATGGAAAGAAGTTGTGAAGCAGAACAGGAAGGAACAAGATATCAGCAGAGATCAATGCCTGAGAGCCTTGGAGTCCAGTGAGAAGGATAGGTGGAGCAGTTTGTTTCTCCCTCCCTCACATCTCTGACAGTCAGTGGATTCCCAAATTGCTGGAGAGACTTTCTGCCCACATGAGCTCAGGGGCTGCTGATGCCAGTGAGCTAGGAGTTTCTTGTGGACAGGGCACAAGGCTTCCAGCCCCTCTGGGGGCCTTCCATCTCTGCAAACCTGAGCCCAGGATGGCAGGTGCCATATTGCTTCTCTACCCACCATGAACCTTTGTCCTCCCCAGGTGGCTTCAATTCCTCAGGTTTTGTCTTGCTCATTTTCACACAGATGTTTCCCAACTCTGCCCCAGACTATAGGAGCCACCAGGGTCCAGTGGTTCCTGGATGATCTGTGTGACTCCAGTTCCTGGACATTCTGGGTGAGCAGCCTCCCAGATTGAGAGATGGATATGACCAGAGTGCTAGATTTCCTCCGTTTAGACATTTATTTCTTCCCTTCCCCTCCCTCACTTGTGACTACCAAGAGAGTCAATTGAGCCACCACACTGAGGCTTCCACAGAGAGTGAGGCTCAGACCTTTTCTCTTGGGGTACTGCAACAGACTGAGAGGTGCTTGGACTGTGAGCTCCCAGCCTGCCAGCCCTCCCTGGTGCTGCTTGCTGATTTCTCCATCAGAGTGGGTCATGCCCTGAAGCAGAGAGACATCGAACTTGCTTCGGCACTCCATGGGCAACTTGGGACCAACATGCTTCTCCCTGGCATGGTCAGGGATCAATCCTCAGAGACCCAGGAATGGGTCCACAGGCCAGATTCCATAATTCCCAGTCTCAATTGCATGGCTCAGGGGCACAGAGAGGAGATTTGTGAATTAGTCTCGGGAGCAGAGGGAACACACGTGGGCAAATAAGCAGGGAGAGTGCAGCATGGGTCCTGGCTGTAGAGTGCTCACAGGGCACCCTTCCCCCCACAGAAAGGCTCTGCTCCCAGCTTAGGCCAGAATTTTGGGCAGGGAATCTGCTGACCCGAATCACACTTGTTGGGAAAGTTGGGTGGCTTGAGCTCCTGCCTGCCAGCAGACACTGGGGAGGAAACCACAGAGCAGAGGAGGGTGAAGAGGAGTGAGGCCCATTCCAAACTGCCAGATTGTGAATATCAAACAGCTCTGTCTCCCCAAGAAGCCTTTCTTGTTGTGTGGGACCACTTCAGCCCCTCCCTGGCAGCTTTGCCCAGAAGCTGGGAGCAGACCTTTGACCTCTGCTGAAACAGATACCTTGCCAGCTTTGTGGAGCCCAAGGCAAGCTCACTCAACTTATTCTTGCCCTGCCACACTCCCCATATGTCTTCTGTGGCATAGAATAAAGACTCACGTGAAGTTCCAGGGCCCCACTCACCACCTGAGGCATTCAAGTGCTTCTCTAAGGGACTAAAGCTAGTCACAGGACCCAAAAACAACATTGCAGCTTGTTCTTTCTGGCATGCAACACCTAATGACAGGGAAGTCAGTTTTCATGTACTTTACAGCATTTACTGACTCAATCATACAGGGTATGGTTGATTCTCACCCACAAGCATCACCTACTGTCTCAGAGATTAAGCTGGGCATGTCATTACAACTCACACTGTTAAGAAGATCACAAGGCTAGGGGAAAAGAAAGGATTTCAAAGACCATCCTCCCTCATCAAAGAGACACAAGGAATATGCCCACACACATAGCCTACCACTCCTACAGCTTACAAACAAGTAGCAACTGAGAAAACAACCACACCATGGATATCTATAACCAAGGCATCCATCCAGAATGTAGATGGCCATCAAAGCACCCACAAGCAAAACAAAAGGTTTTTACCCAACATATGCTACAAACACACTCATACGAGTGAGACAAGGGGAAGAAGCCCTATCTAAACAAATGAAAATCCAAAAATAAAAAGGAACAACTGCTCCAGAAAGAAGGAATCAGTGAAAGAACTCCTGAAGTATGAAGAATCAGAGTGAAAGCTCATCCCCAAAAGGGAACACCAGCTCTTTAGCAATAGAGAGCAACCAAAATCAGAATGTTGAAATAACAGGTAAAAAATTCCAAATATGGATTATAAGTAAGCTCAATGAAATATAAGAGAAAATGGAAAACCAACACAAAGAAATAACACACACATGCACACAAATCAAGAAATGAATAAAAAATTCACTAAAGAAGTAGAATAATTAAAAAAATCAAATAGAGCTTCTGGAAATGAAAACTTCATTCAAGGAAATACAAATCACAGTGGGAAGTCTTAAGAGTAGACTAGACCAGACAGAAGAAAGAATGTCAGAGCTTGAAGACAACACCTTCAAATTAAACAAGTCTGTCAAAGATACATAACAGAGGATTAAGAGGAAGGAACAAAGCCTACAGGAAATATGGCATTATGTAAAGAGGCAAAACATAAGATTTATAAGCATCCCTGAGGGTGAAGAATAAAACACACAAGGGTTGGAAATCTATTTGAGGGAAAAATTGAGGGAAACGTCCCTGGTCTTGCTAGAAATTTAGATGTCCAGGTACAAGAAGCTCAATGAACACCTGGGAGATCCATCACAAAGAGGCAATCACCATGACACATAGTCATTAGATTGGCCAAGTTAACAGGAAGGAGGAACTTCTGTGAATCATAAGGTAAAAACATCAGGTAACTTACAAAGAAAAAGACATCAAGCTAACTGCAGACTTCTCATCTGAGATGTCACATGTCAGAAGGAACTGGGACCCCATCTTCAGTCTTCCTAAACACTATAATGGCCAGCCTAAAATTTTGTATCCTGCAAAACTAAGTTCCTTATATAAAGAAGAAATAAAGACTTTTTCAGATAAGCAAACACTGAGGGAATTTGTCAAGACCAGATCTGCCCTGCAGGAAGTACTCAGATCTGCACTATACATCAATCAGCAAAATAGAAACCCACCAGTTTAAAATTACCCAAAAGCTAAATGTTAGGGCCCATATAAAATAATGGCCCAAGAGGCAAAAGAAAGCGATAAGGCTCTACCTAACAGGATGAACAGAAATGCATCCCACTTATAAATTCCTTCAATAAACATGCACAGCTCCAATTTCCCACTCAAGAGACACAGGCTGGCTGAATAGATAAAAAAAAAAAAATACAAGCCAGGTATCTTCTGTCTCCAGGAAACACATCTAACCCAAAAGGACTCATTCAGACTCAAGGTAAAGGGACAGAAAAATATATTCCATGCAAATGGAAATGAAAACAGGTGCAACCATTCTCATATCAGAAAACACTGAATTTATATCAACAATATTAAAGAAAGACCAAGATGTTCATTATATATGATGGTAAAGGGATTCATCAAGAAGACACAAAAATCCTAAATATTTATGCACCTAACACAAATGTGTCCAGATTCATAAAGCAAACTCTAGTAGATCTAAACCAAGTGATATACAGGAACATTTTAATTGCTGGGGACTTCAATACCCCACTGACAGAACTGGACAGATCCTCCAAGCATAAAATAAAGAAACACTGGACTTAATGGGACTGTAGAGCAAATAGGCCTAACAGACATTTACAGAACATTCTGCTAATGAACTACTGAATATATATTCTTCTCATTAACACATGGAACATTACCTAAGATTGATCACATCTTAGGCCACAATTTCAACAGAAGCACTCAATTGTACACAAAGTCATAGAAAGTAAACAATATACTACTGAGTTACTGGGTCAAGGAGGAAATTAAGGTGGAAATGAAAAGATTCCTTGAATTAAATGACAAGGGGACACAAATTTGTTGGATTCAGCAAAAGCAATCCTAAGGGGAAAATTCATACTCTTAAATACCTACATCAAAAAGACAGAAAGTTTACAAATCAACAATCTAATGAACTATCTTAAGGAAGTAGAAAACGAAAAGCAAACCAAACCCAAGTCCAACAGAAGGAAAGAAATAACGAAGGTCAGAGCAGAACTAAATAAAATCAAAACAAAAAAATTAATACAGAAGATTAATGAAACAAAAAGTTGATCTGTGAAAAGACAAACAAAATTGATAGACCTCTCACTAGATTAACCAGAAATAGAAAAGAAAGTACCCAAACAAGCTCAATCAGAAATGAAAAAGAAGATATTACAACTGATAACACAGAAATACAAAATATCATCTGTGAATACTATAAAAATCTCTATGCACATAAACTCAAAAACTTTGAGGAAATGGACAAATTCCTGGAAACACACAACCTCCCAAGGCTCAATCAGGAATAAATAGAACTTCTGAGCAGACCAATTACAAACAATGAAATTGAAGCAGCAATAAAAATTCTTCCAATAAAAAAAGTCCTGAAACAGATGGTTCCACAGCTGAATTTTATCAGACCTACAAAGAAGAAATGGTACCCATAATGCAAAAATTATTTCATAAGATTGAGAAGGATGAAATCCTCCTCAACTCATTCTATGAAACCAGTATCACCTTCATACCAAAACTAGGAAAGAACAGAATTAAATAAGAAAACTATAGACCAATATCCCTTATGAATATAGATTGAAAAGTCCTCAGTAAAATTCTAGCAAACTGAATTCAGCAGTGAATCAAAAAAAAAAAATAATCCACCAGGACCAAGTGAGCTCCATCCCAGGGATGGAAGTATGGTTCAATTTATGTAAATCCATAAATATGACTCACGGCACAAACAAAAGGAAAAACAAAATTCATATGACCATCTTAATAGATGCAGAAAAAGCATTTGACAAAATTCGGCACCGTTTTATGATAAAAACTCTTAACAAAATAGACACAGATGGAATATATGTTAAAATTATAACAGTCATATATGACAAATCCACCACCAACATCATACTGAATGGGGAAAAGTTGAGGCATTCCCACTCAAAACTGAAACAATGCAAGAGTGCCCACTGTCACCACTTCTATTCAATATAGTGCTGGAAGTAGTAGCCAGAGCAATCAGGCAAGAGAAGGAAATTAAGGATATTTAAATGGGGAAAGAGGAGGTCAAACTATTGCTCTTTGCCAATGATATGATCTTAATCTGGAAAATCCCCAAGATTCCACCAAGTAGCTCCTGAAATTGATAAATAAATTTAGCAAAATCTCAGGTTACAAAATTAATGTACAAAAATGAGTAGCATTTCTATACATCAATAATTGTCAAGCTGATAATCAAATCAAAGACTTAATACCTTTCACAATAGCTACAAAGAAAATAAAATACCTAGGAATATGTATAACCAAGGAGTTGAAAGGTCTCTACAAAAAGAACTACAGATCACTGAGGAAGGAAATTGCAGATGAAGTAAACGAATGGAAAAACATATCATGCTCATGGATTGGCAGAATCAACATTATTAAAATGCGTGTATTAACCAAAGTGATTTACAGATTGAATGTAATTCCCATCTAAAACACAATGTTATTTTTCACAGATCTAGAAAAAATAATTCTATGCTTTGTTTGAAGCCAGAGAAGAGCCCAAACAGCCAAAGCAATCTTAAACAAAAGGAACAAATCTGGAGGCATCACTTTACCAGACTTAAAACTATACTACAAGGCTATAGTAACCAAAACAGCATGGTACTGGCTCAAAAATAGAGACATAGACCAATGGAACAGAATAACCCAGATATAAAACTATCCACATATTGCCACTGGATCTTCGACAAAGCAGACAGCAATATATCCTGGGGGAAAAAAATCCTATTTAATAAATGGTGCTGGGAAAATTGGATAGCCACATGTAAAAGATTAAAACAAGATCAACATTTCTCATCACTTACAAAAATTAATTCAAGGTAGATAATAGATGTAAACCTAAAATTCTAGAAGAAAATGTTGGAAAAACTCTTCTCGATACAGGCCTAGGCAAAGAATTTATGAAGATCCCAAGGACAATCATAGTAACAACAAAAATAAATAATTGGACTTGATTAAATTAAAAAGTTTCTGCCCAGCCAAGAAAACAATCAACAGAGCAAGTAGACAACCTACAGAATGGGAGAAAATATTTACATGCTATACATCTGATAAAAGGCTAATAACTAGAATCTACAAAGAATTCACGAATATCAATAAGCGAAAATCAAACAACCCCATTAAAATGTGAGCAAAAGACATGAACAGAAGTTTTTCAAAAGAAGATAGACTTGACCAGGCACGGCGGCTCACGCCTGTAATCGTAGCACTCTGGGAGGCCGAGGCGGGCGGATTGTTTGAGCTCAGGAGTTCGAGATCAGCCTGAGCAAGAGCGAGACCCCGTCTCTACTAAAAAAATAGAAAGAAATTATCTGGACAACTAAAAATATATAGAAAAAAATTAGCCGGGCATGGTGGCACGTGCCTGTAGTCCCAGCTACTCAAGAGGCTGAGACAGGAGGATCGTTTGAGCCCAGGAGTTTGAGGTTGCTGTGAGCTAGGCTGACCCCACAGAACTCATTCTAGCCAGGGCAACATATTAAGACTCTGTCTCAAAAAAAAAAAAAAAAAAAAAAAAGAAGATAGACTAATGGGAAATAAACATGAAAAAATATTCAATGTCACTAATCATCAGAGAAATGCAAATTAAAACACAATGAGATATCACCTAACCCCACTGAGAATGGCTTTTATAAAAATATCCCAAAACAAAGGATGCAGGTGTGGATGCAGAGAGAAAGGAACACTTATACACTGCTGGCGGGACTGCAAACTAGTGTAATCTCTATGGAAAATATGGAGATTTCTCAAAGAACTAAAAGTAGACCTATCATTTGATTCAGCAATCTCACTACTGGGTATTTACCCAAAGGAAAAAAAGTCATTTTATCAAAAAGACACTTGCATTCAAATGTTTATCACAGCACAATTCATATCATAAAGATGAGAAATCAACCCAAGTGCACATTGATTCATGAGTGGATTACTAAAATGTGGTATATGTATACCACGGAGTACTACTCAGTCAGAAAAAAATGAATTAATACTCTTTGCAACAATCTGGATGAAACTGGAGACCATTCTCCTGAGTAAAGTATTATAAGAATGGAAAAACAAACACCATGTCTATTAACTATTAAATTGGAACTAACCGATCAGCATTCACGTGCACAGATGGAAGTAAAACTCAATGGAAATCATGGAGGTGGGTGTGGGGAGGAGGCGATGGGTGAAATCATACCTAATGGGTACAATGTACACTATCTGGGTGATGGGCACACTTGCAACTTTGACTCAAGTGGTACAAAAACAATCCATGTAACCAAAACATTTGTACCTCCATAATATTCTGAAATTTAAAAAAAGAAAAAAAAAGAGAAATTCCCTGTACTTTTCACCCAGTATCCCAAAATGTCTATATTTTACAAACTATAGTACAATATCAATGCCTGGAAATTGAGATTCATATGATGTATGTTTAGTTCTATGCTATATTATCACATGTATAGGTTTATATAACCACCACTGTAATTAAGGTACAGAGCTATTCCATTATCACAAAAATCTTCCTCTTCTACCTCATAGATTCACATTCATCCCTTTCCCCTACCCAGTATCTCTAAACCCAAGCAATCTATAATTGATTTCTCATCTCTCTAATTTTGCCAATTCAGCAATATCACACAAATTAAATCATGCTATATGTGACCTTTTGAGATTGGCTTTTTTCACTGGGCTTAATGCCCTTGAGATCCATTCAAGTTGTCGCATGTACCAAAAGTTTATTCCTTTTTACTGTTGAGTAATGTTCTATGGTACGGAGGTACTACTATAATTTGTTTAACCATTTACTTATTGAGGGACATTTTGGTTGTTTCTAGTTTTGTACTATGACAAACACGCCTGATAAGAACAATGATGTACAAGTTTTTGTATTTGTATATAAATTTTCATTTCTCTGGGACAAATGCCCAGGAGTGCAATTGTTGGTTTTTATAATATGTATATGTATGTTCAGTTGTTTTTTTAACTGCTAAACTATTTTCCAGAAAATTGTAAGGTTCATCAAGAAATTCCTCCTCTACATATTAGAGAAACTCTCACATGCAATCATAAGAAATGCACTGTAGGCTTTATTTAATAGCTAAAAATGGAAACAATCTGAATATTCATCAGAAGAATAGATTTTTTTAAAAATTTTGTGTACTCATATATTAAAATATTATAAAGATCTAAATAGATGAACCATGTCTGTAATCCTAGCACTTTGGGAGGCGGAGACAGGAGGATTGCTTGAGGCCAGAACTTCAAGACCAGCCTGAGCAACATAGTGAGACTCTGTCTTTACAAAAATAAAAAAATTTTGTAGGCCAGGTGTGGTGGCTCACGCCTGTGATCCTAGCACTCTGGGAGGCCGAGGAGGGCGGATTGTTTGAGCTCAGGAGTTCGAGACCAGCCTGAGCAAGAGCGAGATCCCGTCCCTACCGAAAATGGAAAGAAATTAATCAGACAGCTAAAAATATGTATAGAAAAAAATTAGCCGGGCATGGTGGCGCATGCCTGTAGTCCCAGCTACTCGAGAGGCTGAGGCAGAAGGATTGCCTGAGCCCAGGAGTCTGAGGTTGCTGTGAGCTAGGCTGACGCCACGGCACTCACTCTAGCCAGGGCAACAAAGTGAGACTCTGTCTCAAAAAAAAAAAAAATTCAATAGTTATAATTCAATAAAAGGATAATCCAATTTAAAATGGGCAAAGGATTTAAATAGATATTTCCCCAAAGAAGATATACAAATAGCCAACAAGCACATAAAAAGATGCTCGACATCACTAGTCATTAGGGAAATGAAAATGAAAACCACAACAAGATATCACTTTGCACATAGTAGGATGGCTACGATTTTTTTAAAAAGAAAAAAAATAACAAATGTTGACAAGGAAGTGGAGAAATCAGAACCCTCATAAATTGCTAGTGGGAAAGTAAAATGGTGCAGTCACTATGGAAAATTGTATGGTGGGTCCTCAGATAGTTAAATGTGGAGTTACTGTATGACCTAGCAATTCCACTTTAGGTATAGACAGAAAAGAACTGAAAACAGGAATTCAAATAAATACCATATATGAATGTTCATAGCAGCATTATTCAGAATAGCCAAATGTAGAAATGACACAACTGACCATCAATAGATAAATGGGTAAACAAAATGCGATATATCCATACAATGGAATAGTACTCAGCCATAAAAAGGAATGACATTGATACATGCTACCACGTGGATGAACCTCAACATTACGGTATATGAAAGAAGCCAGACACAAAAGGTCACATATCATTCCAATTATTTGAAATATACAGAATGGGTAAATCCATAGAGACAGAAAGCAAACAGGTGGTTGCCAAAGATGGGGGGAGGGGAGAATGGAGAGTAAATGTTCATTGGGTATGGGGTCTCCTTTGGGGGGTGATGAAAAAGTTCTGGAACTTTTAGATAGAGGAAATTGTTGTACAACATAGAACGGTTCATTTTATGTTATATGAATTTCACCTCAAAAATAAAATCCAGCAGTCATGACAAGTAGCAGGGTTTACTACTCCATCCATTTCACAGATACAGAAACACACGTTCAGAGAAATAAAATGACCTCACCAAGTCCACAGAAGGAATAAGTAGAGGAGAGAGATTCAAAGCAAGATTTGTGCACCCAATAGCTTGTGCTCTTAACTAACATGTTATATAGCTTCCCTATTTTAATAAGAAATTTAAAGAAAAACACTGGAAATAGTATACCTAGAAATATAACTATACTATCAGTATTGGCTTGATCATAAGTAACACCATTCAGCAGATTCACATTTCAGGTATCAAAAACTTCAAGTGCCAAGAAGGTTAATAATTTAACTTGGGCCTATTTCACAATGAAAATAATTAGCCGGTTGAGTGTGAAAGGATCATGTGTTCTCAGCTTTATTGCCCAATCAAAAATATGATCATGTAAAAACTGAATATAATCTTATTGAAGTGTTAAGATTTCAGGTAACAACAAGTAATCAGGATGAAAGTACCAAATATCTCTCCTTTTTCAGAAGCTTTTTCTACTTCACTGGCTAGATAGCCAAATACATTTAGTAATCATTGTTATTTAATTGTTTCCTGTGCTCCCAAATTATAGTAACATCACGTAATACTCTATAGTCTAAGTTACAGGATCATCATAACATTATGGGCTGGCAAACTAATGACAAAGGTCAAATATCAACTTTTAAAATTCCTACATAAAATACAACTTTTGAGTAGTGACAGAGACGAAAAAGATTACTCACTAACACTTGTTTAAAGCATTGTCAACTTAAAAAGAAATTAGATAACCATCTCAAGAAACCTAGCTATGTCCAAGGTATATTTTGGATTTAAAAAAAAAACAGAAAAAAACCTACTGTATACTGACTAGTAAGATGTAACCCAACAGCAAGTTTGGGTCTAGGCTAAATGGCTGACATAGTTCTCTGGCGGTTCCGTACCATCTATCACTCAAGTACGATAGTTTAGCTTCCTGTCATCCCATATGAGTCATAGATAAGTTTCCCTGTTTTTATCAAATGTGATGGAGCCTCTTACGATGAGATCCTTATGGGGCTCATGCAGGTAGGCTATGAAGGCAATTTACTATAAAGATGTAACAAGATAACCAAACACGGTAAGAACAGTTATTTCTGCCACACACTAATGCACATTTTGAGTCAATGTTAACAGCAGACTAGGAAGAGCAAGCAGTGGGCTAACCACATTGACATGCTATAATCAGAGATCAAGTGGATAATTTAAGGAAAATTACTGCTCTACTACTCAGGGTAGCCTTAAAACAGCAGCAAGTCATTTAAGACAGAAAAAGATTACAGGTCTTACAAATTGGTCTTTTCAGTCCTACCCATGTCAATAGAAAATATTATCATTGGCAGCATCTTCAAGTACAAAAGATACATTCACTTATCTATCCTGACTCATCCGCAATCATAATGGCCTCATCACAAACCTTCTTCTCCTCAGTCCCAATACCTTTAGCCAACTCTAAAGAAAATAGAAAATACACACACACACACACACACACACACACACACACACACACACACTCTACAACTAGTAATCATGTCATCTTGTCAATTAAGTGATGTAAAAATCCTCCTTACCAGCAATCCAAAGTTGTCATTTAGGGTTTGGACCAGTAAGAATCCCTATGTAACTCTCGGAGATTCCCAAAAACCCCCAATCAACTTGGGCCTAACCACAAATTAGTCACTGGACAACGGCCATAGAAAAGTCACTTTTAAGCTAATATCTATATCCTCAGACCCTGCAGAATGTTTTAAGGGCCTGGAGCTCCTATAGAATCTGTGTAGAAGATGATGTATAGTTCAGAAATGCATTCCTGTAGGTTGTCATGGTGGATGTGAACACGGAGAGGGAATGAATGCTGGCCTCTGGCCAATCCTTAATATCCAGCAACCTAAAGTGGTTGAGCTCAGGAGTTCAAGACCAGCCTGAGCAAGAGCGAGACCTCGTCTACTAAAAATAGAAAGAAATTAGCTAGACAACTAAAAATATACATAAGAAAAAATTAGCCGGGCATGGTGGCACGTGCCTGTAGTCCCAGCTGCCCAGGAGGCTGAGGCAGAAGGATTGCTTGAGCCCAGGAGTTTGAGGTTGCTGTGAGCTAGGCTGACGCCACGGCACTCTAGCCCGGGCAACAGAGTGAGACTCTTTCTCAAAAAAAAGAAAAAAAAGAAAAGAAAATAAATATTTCAGAACTAATTCAAAAGACTGGCAGTTAGCCTGGGTTTCAGGTAGACCACCTGCAAGGTAAGCATGGACTCACTAAGTCTCCCATAAGACTTCCAGAAAATGGCATATGAGCCTGAAGTCACTCTGTAGCCCAATAGCCTCATGAAGCAAGATGCAGGGATAATTAACCTCCGTGTGACATTTAGAAAAAATGAAATGGGAGGTTAGATCCATCCTAAGGGACAGTTCACTGCAGCTATTTCAACCTGTTAGATTTGACATTATGGGACAACTCATATACTGTAAATGGGGGGAGAGAAAATGGAGTCAAACAAATGACTTCGATCAATTTTACTTCCTGTGCTGTCCACGTATTCCAGGTACCTGCTTGAAACATTCAAAGCATATGCCAGGCATTCAAACTTTTTTCAATGAAGAAAAGATACAGAAGGTAAGTAGTAACCAGCAGCTCATACATGTAAAATATTTTTAAATGAAAAAAGTACCCTGAATTTCAGAGGCAGCCAAGTGTACTAAAAATGCTCTACACTATTGACACATTTTTCATAGACACACAGAGTGTTCTTGAGATAATCATCCATATTTGCAAGTATGACTGGATAGAACTGTGTATAACAAATGGTTCCTTCCATACTGGATACATGAAAACTGGGTAAAACATTTCCTTCTGAATCGTTTCCACTGCAAGTATTCTGCTAGCAATACAGGAAAAGTCACTAGAAGAAGCACCATCCTCAAATATAAGGCCAAGTGCTACCTTTAGGTGAACACATAATAAAGCCATCATTTAAAAGTAGCCATGTTTCCTCAAAAAACTAAACACAGAATTACCATAGGATCCAACAATTCCACTTCTGTGTATATACCCAAAAGAACTGAGAGCAGGGACTTGAACAGATATTTGTACACAAAGGTTCACAGCAGCATTATCAAAAAGTGGAAGCATTGTCAAAAAGTGGAAGCAACCAAAATGTCCACTGAAGATGCATGGATAAACAAACTATGGTGTATACATACAATGGAATAGTATTCAGCCTTAAAAAGGAAATTCTGACACAGGCTACAACACTGGAGAATCTTGAAGACATGCTAAGTGACATAGGCCAGATACAAAATAGTAAATATTATATGATTCCACTTATATATGAGGTGACTAGGGTAGTCAAATTCATGGAGACAGAATATGGAATGGTAGTTGCCAGTGGCTGGGCAGGGAAGGAGAAATGAAGAGTTATTGTTGATTAGGTACAGAATTTCAGTCTGGGAAGATAAAAAAGTTCTCCGGATGGATGGTTGTATTGGTTGCACAGCAAGGTGAATGTACTTAATGCCACTGATTTGTATACTTAAAAATAGTTAAAATGGTAAATTTTCTGTTATATGCATTTCACAATAATAATAATAATTTAAAAAGGAACCAAGTTAGTCAGGTGCTGTAGCAAGCGCCTGTAGTCCCAGCTACTAGGGAGGCTGAGGTGTGGGGATACTTGAGCCCAGGAGTTTGAGGTCAGCCTGGGTAACTGGGTAAGACTCCATCTCTTAAAAAAACATTAAAAAAAAAAAAAAGTAACCAAGCAAGAACAATGGTCAAACATTTGTGGCAAAAACATAATAAGAAAAGTGAAAGAGTTTGTCACAGGCAGGCTTCACTGTCATCCTCCAGAGTTTAGATGACATACCTTGAAGGACAAGACCTCAGATTAGAAGTGACGGATGCGCTATTTTCATGTTGTTGTAGATATACACTAAGCAACCAAGGAAGGTGAATTACAGTCTACAGGAGATCATTTGCTAATGTAATGAATGGACTCTCTTTCCTAACAATTAAATCAGAGAAATACAAGCATTCCTTCCAGTTTCCAATAAAAGTAACGAGACTGAAATATCAGTTTTACTTCTAACAGAGAAGTAGGTAGATCTGAGTGACTTTTAGTCCCCAGCTTTAATATGGTTGCCCTACAATGGGAAACTGCAAGCAGCAATTTAAAAAATAGTATATCCAAACTTCCTTCACTGCCATTATTGACTTTGTGCAAGTTACTTAATCCTCTGAGCCTCATCTGAAAAATGAGGATAATACTAACAACTATCTTATAAGGTAATACATATAAAGCACACATACATATATAGCACACAAAAATGCTCAACAAATGAAAATTCCCTCCTCTCCCGCCATTCACTAGTATCTGTAGTCTGATCAGCCTCCAGGGGCTATGCTAATGTTTTGGCCTGTAACTTGTGGCTCCTCCCTCAGGCCCCAGCTGCTTCCCTTAGTTCTAGCTGTTTCACTCCCGGTTTCTAAGAGGATCCTATCTATATTTAGAGGTAATGCTAGTACCAACCATGGGCTCAACAGGTGCGTGAAGGACACTTGAGCACTGAGCAGTTTTCAATTGTTCTCCAGAGTTAATTGGTTTCAGCCTCACAACTGGCTATCTTGACTTCTACAAGAGCGCCACATATGCACAGTACTTCTGCAGCACACGCCTGAACAGAAAATTAAGTGTGGTAACAGAACAAATTCTTAGCAAGATGTTTTTAATCCCATTATCAGGATCCCAGAAGCTTTGTTAAATCACAGGAGCAGTGAACCTTCCATAAACTCTACAGATGTAGCCCAGTAACCCAATTGTCATCTAAATGACTGTTACCGTATCAGACCCAAGTTTCAACCAGTTCATGCTGCTTTACTACAACCAAGACGGCGAAGGAGCAAGAAAGAACCATGGGGCAGTGAAGATTTAAAGAAGGTATCCAGTACAGCTGAGTCTGAATTCAGCTTTGTTATTCCCCAGATGTGTGACTTCAATAAATTATTTAACCTCTTAATTCACAAAAGAGGAAATAATTGTGAGAATTAAATGAGATAATACATGCAAAAAAATCTTAGCACACTGAAAGAGGTCAATAAAGAGCCACATCACTAATGAGGACACTGCACTCACTTATTGCTTTGTTCAGTTTTCATAACATATAAGAAAAATGACAATTTAGGTCATTATTTGTGGAGCTTTATAAAGTGGCCTAATGCTACCATCCAAGAGAAATATAAACTGATGAATGTCCAAAAATCTTAGATGAGTCAGCAAAACTTAATGCCAAAGAAATAAAAAGCTTAACATGGACTATATACGAACACAGAATAGTAACTACAATTTCAAAATCAGCAGTTTTCTATCTAGTACCAGTCCAAATTTGGTCTGGAAATCCAAGTATTAAGGAAATGCAAAGATTCTAACTCCAGAAATACTTTCTCACAATATTCTCAAATCACCTTAATTCAAACCGGAAGATATGAGGCAGCCTGATAATTTGAAGTCAGCCTCAAGAAATAATTTCTTGAGGCAGAACCCCAACTCTCTCTTACAAGCATAAAACCAGTAGCAGATGGTACCAGAACATTTCTCAGTGGAGAAATTGCAATTCTAACAAAGTACAGATAACTTAGATTTTATCAAGGCTATGCATTACCTTTTGGTCCAACTAAAAGCAAACATACAAGCTCTTGATTCTCCCCCAAACACCCTGAATTCTGCATTATCACTGACCTAACTCAAAGCAAGATATTTTTGGTGATCTATGCTCTCGTGCTTCGTTAACCACAGGTAAATTACATAAAGCAACCTGAACAGAGGGGAAATAAATTTTACAGGCATGCTTTATCAATAAAATGGACTATAATACTCGAATTATTAAAAGAATGAACTGTACTCCTTAGCAGAGGGACAAGATTGAGAAAGAACCACTTTTTAAAAGAACCCAATCATCTTGGATGAATGAGGAGAAAGATACCACTCTAGTCCACCCACCCTATACTCTCTGACTGGATCTATCTTTCTGCTTTAATTCAAGCCCTAACCACATCTATTGTATGTCTCTGCCTTATTTTCCATTCCATTTCCAAGAATGCCCTTCTATTCCTTATTTTCAAACCCCATTATTGCCCCCAAATCCTAGGGATCTCGGACACCCACGCAGACGACCTTACGCATCCCCACTGCATTCCCAATTCATTGTACTTCTCATCCCAAATGATCCATTCTTTCATTCTTTTCCATCTCGCTTGTTTCTTAAAATCCAATACCCCACACACGCTCACACAGAGTGCCCCCTCACTCCATTGTTTCCCCGGCCTATCCCTTTGGAAACTCCCAACTCGGACCCGTGTGCCTCGCCCGCCGCGCTGACCCCAGAAACCTTCCACCCTCTTGGCACTCCCGGTCCCAAAGGTCTCCCGTCCCCCTCTTTTCCGTCCCCCAGCCCCCAATAACTGCCTCCACCCCCTTTTCCCACCCTAGAATCCGATCTCTGCACCTCTGTGCCCCAGCCAACCCCTCCATCCAGCACCCTCAGCCTCACCTAAAGCGGGCCCCCGCAGTCGCCGCGTTCCCCCAGTTCCGGGCTCTACGTCCCAGACGCTCCGGGGTCTGAGAAAAGGAAAGGAGATCCTCCGCCTCCTTCTCCTCCTCTTCTAGAGCCGCCGCCGCGCTCCTCCCCCAGCTCTCTCAGAGCCGGACACCGCCCCGCCCCCACCGCCGCCTTCCCGGCTTCTCTCCCGGGCCGTGTGGCAGGCAGGGGATCACAGCCGCGGCTGGCGGCCGGAGTGCTTGCCGATCCGCACCGACCCTCGCCGGAGCTCGAGCTGCTCGCCCCGCCCCCGAGCCCTCTCGGGCGCGTGCGCGTCAGCCAGCCAGCGCGCAGGGCGCGTGCTCGCGCCGGCGCGAACCTGGCGCGCCTAGCTCGAGGCCGTTGTAGCCAACGGGCGCGCGACCACGGCTCGAGCGCGAGGCAGCCCCCGCTCTAGAGACTGTCGAGTGAAGAGGCGTGGGGGGAGGGGCGGGCTCCGGTCGATCTGGAGACCGCTCCTCTCTGGTCCCCTGGTCCCTCGCGTCTCGCACTGCCCTCCGGCTCGAGCGCCTGAGTTGTGGGAGCTCGGGCGTCACCGGAGATTGGGAATTACCGAGGAAGGGAAGGGGCAGGAGGAGTGGGTCGGGGACAAACTAAATGGAAAGGGGGAAACAAATGGGACACAAGTTCGTGTCCCCGTGCAGAACAGCCCGTGCCCAGAAAAAACCGGGTGACCAGGTGTGGTGAGGATAGCGCGTGCCGGGAGTGGAGGGCCCCAGCTGGAACTGACGGAAAGAGCCGAAACTCTCCCGGAAGAGGCCGAAGGCGGGCGCCTTGGTGGGAACCTCCCGCGCGCGGATTTCTGCCCTATGCCTGGGCCGGGACTCTCAGGCCGCCCTCCATTGTGCAATTCACTACTCCACCTGGAGGTCTTAACACTACTTTCCCCTTTTCCTCCTTTCCGACCCAAGTTTTGTTCCAAAAGGCCATTTTAGAGCCACCGGCTGCGGGAAACGTCGGAACCTCGGGACAACGAATGCGGTCGCTCAGCCTCCTAGGAGTCCATGGTGGAGGGCGGCAGGGGGTGTCGGGAGCAGGATGCGCCGCCCCGGCCTGGCCCAGGGTAACCTCGGGAGCAAATGAGGGTTCTCTGCCCAGCCGATGCCCGCCCGACGCACGGCTCAAGTCAATTTCATCAGTCGGGTTTCTAATCTGCTCAACCGCCTACCTCCCTCTATGCGGCTGTGGTCAGTCACGCCGACCGTCGAATGTTTCCGTTAAATACTCTCTGTCTTCAAAGACAAGACTCCCAACCTCCTCGGGGCCGGAACCATTTCTTGTATCTCTAAGTACCTATGCATCTGTGGTTCCAGTGTCCTGCATGTATGAGGCACTCTCCTCTATCGACTGGTCAAGAGTCTGTTAAGAGGGGTTGGAGTCTGGAATTTAGACGATAAGCATTGAAAAGATTAATTTCAGGCCGGGCGCGGTGGCTCACGGCCTGTAATCCTAGCACTCTGGGAGGCCAAGGCGGGTGGATCGCTCAAGGTCAGGAGTTCGAGACCAGCCTGAGCAGGAGCGAGACCCCGTCTCTACTAAAAAATAGAAATGATTTGGACAACTAAAAATATATAGAAAAAATTAGCCGAGCATGGTAGCACATGCCTGTAGTCCCAGCTACTCGGGAGGCTGAGGCAGAAGGATTGCTTGAGCCCAGGAGTTTGAGGTTGCTGTGAGCTAGGCTGACGCCACGGCACTCACGCTAGCCCGGGCAACAAAGTAAGACTCTGTCTCATAAAAAAAAAAAAAAAAAAAGAAAGAAAAGATTAATTTCAGAATCTGTCCTTATATTCTCTTTTGAGGCCAAGCAGAGGGGCTCTGAACAGGCAGCAAGACCAAGCCCAAGAGTGTGCATAAGTGTATAGCTAGACACCACAGGCACAATGTAGTTTTGGTTTCCACACGTTTGTTATTGCAATCACAGTACATGTAATTGAGTAGTATAGCAGAGCTCTGCCAAGACATCTGATCCTTGTGGTTTTAAATTTTGCATAGGGTAGGGGGCCAAAAGTCCCCTGGAGCCCACTGATGCCTGGTTAATAATACCTGATCTACTCCAAACATATAATTTATAGACCTAAAGAAACAGAAGACTAGGTCATCCAGCTAGTTAGGGCATTAGACTGTGTGTCCCTTACTATTGAATCTTCTTTCAAAGATTCAAATAGAGCAACCATCCAAACGTCTGCTCTCTTTTCGTTCACTATTGACATAAATACTCAATGGGTGGTAGATACTGTTCTAGGTATTGAGTTATTTACAAAGTAGAATAAAACAAGATCATTACCCCCAAGGAGAGTATCCAGTTATAAAGAAGGATAAAAGCTATTAAATAATTAACTATAATAATGTGATAAGTGCTGAAGCAGAAAAGTGCAAAGTAGTGTAGGAATACAAAGGAATGAGTGACTAATTCTTCCACAATTCCCCTTTCTTCCTATGCAGAGTAGTAACAAGATGATATGACCCTGGTTAATGGGGAACTTCATCATTAAGAGTGGGACCTGAGCCTTAGATCCTATTCCATGATTACTGGTTTCACCCACCAAAAGTCACTCAGCTCAGGAAATGCCTTCATTTTAGGGCCTATTGCTGCTGCAAAACTAGTATAGGTTCTTTGGATGGATAATAAAGTCCTCATTACTGATAACCTAATAGTCTTCTGGGGAAGACAAGATGCCTCTCCTAAGAGAGTCCCTGGTCTAATGGGAGAGACTTTTATATGTGAATGGCCCACTCAAAGAGAAGGGAGCTAGATAAAGGAATATCCCCAGGCCCAATCTATGAGAGCTGTTAAAACATCACTGGAGGCTGGGTGTATTAGCTCACACCTGTAATTCCAGTACTTTGGGAGGCTGAGGCAGGAGCCTCACTTGAGGCCAGGAATTCAAGACCAGCCTGGACAGCATAGCAAGACCCTTGTCTCTACAAAAAATTCAAAACGTACCCAGGCATGGTGCATGTGCTACTCAGGAGACTGAGGCAGGAGGATTGTCTGAGCCCAGGAATTTGAGGTTGCAGTGAGCTATGATGACATGACTGACCTCTAGCCCAGGTGACAGAGCGAGACCCGGTCTCAAAATAAATAAATAAATACAAATACAATAAAATAAATAAAAACACTGGAAATCTAATGAGATGGAGAATATTGTATTTTACAGATTTCCTCCAAGGCAGCATTCTGAGTGTGATTGGGAGGAACATTTTGCTACATCCTTGGGGTGGCGAAAGGGGTGATCTCCTCACAAAGATTTTACTCAAAAAATATCTGCCCTCCGGGTTGCATAAAGCAAATGTTGTGCTGAGTGGGGTTGGCAAAAGGGATACCGCAACTCATGGCCCACCTTCACTCTTCCTCCATGCAGCGCTCAACTTCTCTAAAAGGATTTTGAACAAATGTTTCAAAAATACTTTTTTGGCCTGGGCTACAAATATTAATTTTATTGTTGTTCCTTATATAACATATTTATTTTCCAATTATGAGTATGTTTTACTTCACAATAAAACAAACTGACCGTTACCTGTTTTGAAATAATTGCAAACTGTTCAAAGTCCATGTATAAATTATATTGGGGGAAAGGAAATATCATAATAAATGCGGCATACAATATTTGTGACTGGCTGGGCACAGTAGCTCACACCTGTAATCCTAGTTCTCTGGGAGGTCGAAGCAGGAGGATTGCTTGAGGTCAGGAGTTCAAGATCAGCCTAAGCAAGAGCGAGACCTGTCTCTACTAAAAACAGAAAAAAATTAGCCAGGCGTGGTAGTACGCACCTATAGTCGCAGCTACTTGGGAAGCCGAGGCAGGAGGATTGCTTGAGCCCAGGAGTTTGAGGTTTCTGTGAGCTAGGCTACACCATGGCACTCTAGCTTGGACAACAGAATGAAACTCTGCCTCAAATATATATATATTTGTGACCTACTCTGAAGAAAACACAAAACAACCAAATTTCTGAAATGATTATAGTAGCTGTTGAGAATTAAAAGGAAAAAAGATCATTTTGAAATAACATCTGTATGTCTCAGTTTAGCCTTTAGGGAATTAATTGACCTCAGGTTACCTAGTGATCACTCGATCTACCAGAAGTAGAACTAAAGAGAAATCATGACATAATCTTCACTTTGGCAGAGATATGATGTAGGTATTAACCTGACATAATTTGATATGTTTTCAAATAGTTTCTTGACATCAGAGCTTAAATGTTTTTGTTTTGAGTTGATAATTAGTATCTTAAGTGATTGCCACTCCATGTTTTTATTAGGGAGAAAAAGAGGCTAAAGTTAAGCTACAGTCTGAGAGGCACCGAAATTTAATTCATTATCTTAGAGACTTGATAACCAATAATTGTAATTAAGAAACAATTTTTTAAAGTCTCCATTGACTAAAGCTACAAACCACAACAGGCTAAAAACCAGCAGAGAATATCTCCTAAGATTGTACTTTTCCTTTTGCCTACACTACCTCTAATACCTAAGAATATTCCTGTTGGCAGTCCAAACTGTGAATCTCAGAAAATCAGTTTCATAGGATGCTCAGAAGATGCTATCTGAGAAAATTATGCTATGTCCAAATAAGTTTGGGAAACACTGGTTAAAATCAAGTTAAACTGGTTTCTTTACTTCTCAGAGCATTTAATATGGTAATATGTTTTGTTCATATTGAAGTAAGTAGGCTATATAATATGCAGCTTTCCCCAAGAAAACTTTTCCTCCCAACAGATATTTTTTTGCAGTATTAATATTTCTTTGAATATCCATTCTACAAAGTTCTATTACAGGGGTTTGAGTAAGTTAGCATTTCCCATTTTTCAGATAACAAAACAGGTCCAAAGACAGGGCTAACATATCCAAATTTTCACTTGTGTATCAGGTGTTTAAAGCTGGAAAAAGCCATGACCTATCAAATGTTAAAGGATTAGATCACATAATCATGGGCAGAGCGAGAACCAAAACTCAGATCTGAAACATTCAGTTTAGTGTGTTTGCCTTGCAGGTTCATTAAAACTTGAATTTGATCTGTAGTGAATTCGTTCGTGTTTGTAAGGAGATAACTAATACTGCTATACTGTAAGTTCATTCATGGAATTTTAGCACACTCTTTCATTTATACATTCTGTCACCATCTTTAAAAAATTAATAATGCCTAACTTCTGTGACATGTTTTATAGTTTATAAAGCCCTCTCAACACATTGTCTTATTTGATTGTCTCAACATCTTTGTGATGCAGGCATCATTATCCCCATGTAACGAATGAGGAAACTGAAGCTCAAAATCGTTAAATGATTTACGCAAGGTCACACATTTAATAAATGTCCTATTGTTTGTATTGGAAGAAGACACAGTCCCTGCCCTAAGGGGCTTTGCTATACAGTTAAAGCAGGAATACTTGCAAACATGAGAACAATTATATAGCAAAGTGTAAGAAACTGTTTGATAGAACAGTACAAACTGGACAAGAATACAGAAGGAATTCAAGGATCAGAGATTATAGGGAGTGGAATTAATCAGTAAAGCCATAATTTAGGGATAAATCTTAAGCTGAGTCATAAAAGAAATGTAAAGATTTGGATTAGCAGAAAGGGAAAAGAAACACAGGAAAGAAGAGTGACATCAGCAAAGGCAGGAACCTCAAAACAAGAAACACATTGATGGAGAAGAATTAGACCTTGAAGGGAGATGGGTCTGAAATGATCAGTCCTCTTAACTGTGCAAGAGAATGCAACTGCGAAGAGGCAGTGAATTCCCAAGCACTGAATATAAAATAATCTGCCACCACTTGCCTGGATTGAGCAGTTATTTGCTTTCCAATTCTACTTACACATAAAAGCAATAAACTTATACTCGGCCAGGTGCGGTGGCTCACACCTATAACCCTAGCACTCTGGCAGGCCAAAGTGGGAGGATTGCTTGAGCTTTGGAGTTTGAGACTAGCCTGAGCAAGAACTTACACTCTCTGCTGTGGACTCTAGGAGGGAATGGGAGAAAAAAACAAGAGAAGCCAAGTCTAAATTGGTGGGTAGGGGTGTGGAAGGAGGGCAGGGGAATAATGGGAGCATCATCGGCCCTCAGATCTGTAATACGGAAACATCTAAACAGAAAACATATTTCCCCCAATCCCTTCCCATTCCTTTCCTGGTACTAATTCACCTGAAAGGTGCCTGGCCTATCAATGCTAGGAAAAATGCCCTTTTAGGTGATGCTTGCAAAGCCAGGCTCACATGCAACTCAGTTACTGCCCAGCAGAAGATGTTCCAAACAACCTTTCTCAGCCCAGAAATGGGACTGAGGTCTGGCACAGAATGGGTTAAAATGATTCCTTTCCAACTTTCCCATACAGGGCCCTGCTTTAATCCGTTGAAACTTGTCAGTAAGGTTTAAAATCAGAAAGTCCAAGGTACTTGCTTAGAATTATAATAGTTTGCAAATAAGCAGATGGACTATGGCAAGGGTGAATGAGAAGTGGGGAGAAATAAGAGAATTGGAAATAAAATGAAAGAAGAAAAAGAGAAACAACTTACTGAAATGAAATCTTATTTAGCTGGAATCCTACATAAGTTTCCTACTTTTACTGTTTAAAACTTGTCTTAGCAAAAACAAAACAGTTGAACAAGTTTCAATCCCTTGCAGTGACTACAAGAGATTTCAAGGAACATGGAGCAAACAAAACAAAACAAAAATCAGCTTCTCAGGGTGTGAACTTCAAAAGCCAAAGCAGTGGCATGAGGTGTGTGTTCAAACAAAGCTCTAACATGAAATAGACTGCCCCAAATTCCCTAGGAGATTAAATGACAATTGAAAAACATGCCTCAATTGGAGCTTGCCTTGAATAACACCCAAATCCAACTTCACAGTTGCTGGGTCATTCTCAACAAAAGGGAGGACTACACTCTGGTAATGAACCTGCTAAGAAGGTGCCACTACCAGACTCTTTTCTTGAAAAGTGAAGGGGGCAGAAAAAGGACATATTTTACCCTTGTGACAGCCTTATAGCACCATCTGCAGTTCCTAGCGAAGACTACAAGAAATCATAGCTCCTGTGAGCTTGTTAGGACCACCCACTGTTAAAGAAAAAAGAAAACTAAGACATACAGTACTAAATACAAGTCGGGGGGTCCCCAAAAACCTCCTGGGTCCTACAGTAGATGCAAACATAGCTTTAAGACACAGTGCCTAGGAAAAGTCTAAGGGCCTCAGTTGGCTATAAGCCAATGAGTCACGCTTACATAGCAACCAAAAAAAACTAATAAATTCTTAGGCTGCTTGATTTAAAGGATGATATATTGTTCAGACCTTGAGAACTTAATAGCCCCACAGTACCCCGTTCTGTCTGAACACATTTCAGAATTGCACTTAGTTCTGGGCACCACAATTTAAGAGCAGTATTGACAAGAGCTATAAAAAATGTTCATACCCTTTGACCCTGTAATCCCACCCACAGGAATTTATTCTAAGGAAATAATTCAAGAGAATAAATGAATTAGAGGCATGAAGATATTGATGCAGCATTCTATACAACAACATATATAATGTAGATGTCTCTCAAAAAGGGAATATTATACAGCATTAAAATATAATGATGTGTTATTATAAAATAAATACAATGATAATGCATGCTACAACATGTTTGAACCTTGAAAACATTGTGTTAAATGAAAGAAGCCAGACACACACAAAGGGCAGTATATTGTATGATTCTGTTTATATAAAATGTCCAGGATAGGCAAATCTGTAGAGACAGAAAGTAGATTAGTGTTTCTAGAAGCTGGGAGGAGGAGGGAAAGGGAGTGATTGCCAATGAATATGACGTTTCTTTTTTTTTTTTTTTTTACATAGCACTAAGTTTTATTAGGGATTCCATTAAGGTTAAATTTCTAGGAATGAGGGAGTCCTAGTTAGAGGGCACAAAAGCCCACGAAGCCTCCTCAGATATCACAGTGAACCACTGGCTCAGGTTCTCTGGTAGAATCTGAGCCTGGTTCCAGGTACAGATTATTACAAGGATACTGCTTTGGCCCCAGAGGCTGGTAGGTACCCTCACCTAGAACATGAACCTTACAAAGGCCAGGAAGCCAAGAGCTGCTTACACATGACATTCCAAGACACAAGTGGGGGGACATGCCTGATATACATGTATAAGTCCCAGTGCATCGGTTATACCCCACTTCAACCGCAGGTCTGAGTGATCCCAGTCACGCCATGGATCCTTCTGTTGTGACCTGTCAGGGATCTGCTGGCAGTTGCCATACCCCATGCCATCATGCAGGCAAAGCTCACAGTCTTCCACACACATATTATACTTCTTGGTAGCAGTGGCTCATTCTTCTAGGGTCTTAGGATAGGGCCTTGGGAGCATGTCCTTGGTAATGTGGGAGGCTATCCATGCATCCAATGGTACCATTCCAGGCTGCCATTTGAAGCCATCAGACTGTCAGCACCCCCACCCTTGTTGCCATGATCTTCACCTTCTTTCAAGTAGCAGCAGTCCCCAACCTTTCTGGCACCAGGGATCATTTTCATGGAAGACAATCTTTCCACAGACCAGGGTGAGGGGGGTGAGGGGTGAGGAATGGTTTCAGGATGATTCAAGTGCATTACATTTATTGTGCACTTTTTTCTATTATTATTACAGTGTAATATATAATGAAATAATTATACAACTAACCATAGGTTGGGGACCCCTGGAGTAGAGGATTTCTTTTTGGGGTGGTGAAAACATTCTGGAATTATATCATGGTGATGACTGCATGACCTTGTGAATATACTAATGCCACAAAATTGTATACTTTACAAGGGTGAATTTTATGGTATATAAATTATATCTTAATTAAATATATATAATGACAAAGTCTTTTATTTATTTATTTTTTAGAGACAGGCTCTCACTCTGTTGTCCAGGCTGGAGTGCAGTGGCACAATCACAGCTCACTGCAACCTTGAACTTCTGAGTTCAACAAATCCTTTCACCTCAGCCTTCTGAGTAGCTAGGACTACAGGTGCACACCACCAAGTCTGGCTAAGTTTATTTTTTTGTAGTGGCAGGGTCTCACTATGTTGCCCAGACTGATCTTGAACTCCTGGTCTCAAGCCATCCTCCTGCCTCAGCCTCCCAAAATGCTATTATTACAGGTGGGATCACCATGCCTGGCCACAAAGTCTTCACAAGAATATAAAAAGGTGCTTATTAAATCACAAGCATTTTTACATCTTACTATGAAGACATCATCATTATCAGTGAAGAGAAAAACAGTACAAATTAAGTCCTTATAAAATGATGTACATTTATGGATGAGAACTAGAAGAGAACGTGAATAATTGAAAACAAACAGTGGGATGCAGGTGAATTTTGGGGGGGTGGGTGATCATTATATTGTTCTTAATACAAGTAAATATTAATATCTTACTTTCTTCCCAAAACAATGTCCACAAGAGGGCAGACAGAAGATGACAAATCAAATCATTTAACCATTTTATTTATTTATGTTTTTTGGAGACAGGATCTCCCTATGTTGTGAGGGCTAGAGTACAGTGGTGTTATCACAGCTCACTACAACCTCGAAGTCCCGAGCTCAAAGCCATCCTCTTGCCTCAGCCTCCCAAGTACCTGGGACTACAGGTGTGTGTCACCACGCCCAGCTAATTTTTCTACTTTTTGGTAGAGAAGGGGTCTCGCTTTTGCTCAGGCTGGTCTTGAACTTCTGGCCTGAAGCAATCTTCCCACCTCGGCCTCCCAAAGTACTAGGATTACAGGGGTAAACCACCACAGCCAGCCCCATTTAACCATTTAACATAAGCTTCAGCTGAAAAGTTAAGAACCACAGAATTCACTATTGAAGGCACTTTTGTTTTCTTAGTTTCTAGGTATTTCTATTTTTTTTCTTTTCTTTTATTTTTCTTTCTTTCTTTCCTTTTTTTTTTTTTTTTTTTTTTTTTTGAGACAGGGTCTTGCTATGTTGCCTAGGCTAGATTAGAACTCCTGGACGCAAGCCATCCTCCCTCCTCAACCTCCTGAGTAGTGCACACCACTCACCACTGGGCTGTGAAAGCAGTCTTAAAGGTCATCTAAGTCCATTTGGGGGCAGTGGCTCACACTTATAATCCTAGCACTTTGGGAGGCCAACGCAGGAGGATTGCTTGAGGCCAGGAGTTTGAAACTGCACTGGGCAACAGCAAGACCTGGTCTCTATAAAAAAACAGAAAAATTAGCTGGGTGTGATGCCATGCCTATAGTCCCAACTACTCCGGAGCCCAGGAGTGGGAGGTTGCAGTGAACCATGATGACACCACTGCACTCTAGTCTGGGCAACAGAGTAAGACCTGTCTCAAAAAGAAAAAGGTAATCTAAGTCCAACATTATAAGAAAGAAACTGAGGCTCTGGGTGGTAAATTCTCACCCAAAGTTACCAGGCTGGTCAGTACAAGAGGCAGAAGTAGAACCCTATCTCTTCATTTCTTCATCTCTCCTCATTCCACCAAATTACAGTGCCTCCTAAACAAGGTGATGTTTAATGTGGAAAAGGGAGGATTTAGACAGATATGAGATGAAGGGCAAGTTCTCATCAAGAAAGGGGTTTTTTTTTTGTTCTTTGTAGCAAGAGATAGCAGATCTAGAAAGAAATTACAGGGAAGCAAATTTTAGGCTATAAAATAACTTTCTGACAATTAAAGATGTTCAAAAGAAGGGACAGGTAGGAGATTTCTAATTTAAACAAAAGCTAAAATTGTCATCTCTAAGGTAACCTATTTCAGCCTTCTCAGTTCCCTTCCAACTCTTTAAAGGGTCTCTGAATTTTTGATCTGTGGAAGTGGGAGACTATGAAATCATTGGATTTCATTAAATCAACTAAAGTAGAGAATAAGGAAGACTCACTTGTTAATGTCTTAGATTTTTATTTTTTATTAAATTTCTTTTTCTTTTTTAAAGAATACATTTTGGTTTTTTACTTTTTATTTATTTGTTTTCTTTAGAGACAGAGTCTCACTATGTTGCCAGGCTGGAGTGTGGTGGCTATTCACAGGCATGATCACGTCTCACTGCAGCCTCAAACTCCTGGGCTCAAGTGGTCCCCCTGCCTCAGCCTCCTGAGTAGCTGGGACTACAGGTGCATACCACCACACCCAGCTATTTTACTAAATTTCTACTTTCAGCTGATTTTCATTATATTAGGTCCTTTCGGAAGCACATCCCCAGAAAATTCTCTCAGGGATTGTAATGTCCCAGGGCTGGTGGTGAAGAGGAATTCCCTCACAGAAGGTCTCAATTCATATGATTTTGTGCCACTTTCTTCCTTTCAAAAATTGCCTGAGCTCCACCACTGGCTATCATGTATAGGAACGACACCCTCTCAGGGTGGGTGGACAGTCTACTCCTGGTAAGGACTCAAATTTCAGTACCTGCTCACAACACAAGAAGGAAGAGGGGAAAAAAAAAAAATCCAAGCATGACTTAATCAAAAAGTCTTTCCTACTAGGAGGTAAACATTCTTCAACCTCTTTTTCACTTCTCACCTAGTGCCCCAGCCCATACCCACAAAACTCTCTTCTGTGGAAAACTTAGCACCAATCCACACTAAAGTGACCAATGATTACAGAGCCATGTCACCTTACAAATTATAAATACCTCAGCTTTCTACATAGAAGGATTGAGACTCCAGATGTCAGGGAATAACCTCCCTAATTGAAATGAATCTTCCAGAGGATGTACAGAGAGTTCTGCAAGAAGAATCTACAGGTGAAAAGGGTCACCAAGGAGAATCTGCAGGTGAAAAGAGTCACCTTATAAGCAGTTTTCCATTTCCTCCCCATGAAATTCATCTTACCCTTGAAATTGTATCATTTTGAGGTCTTTTACTAACACAACTGACTCAGATCTCTGCCCAGTTTTAAAACTATAGCTCCAGAATTGGCTGGGCATGGTGCCTCACACCTGTAATCCCAGTGCTTTGGGAGGCTTAGCGGGGAAGATCCCTTGAGGCCAGGAGTTCAAGACCATCTTGGGCAACATATTGAGACTCCATCTCTACAAAAAAAATTTTTAAAAATTAGCTGAGTGTGGTGGCACACACCTGTAGTCCCAGCTACTAGGGAGGCTGAGGCAGGCTGATCACTTGAACCCAGGAGTTTGAGGTTACAGTGAGCTATGATTGTACCACTGCACTCTAGCCTGGGAGCAGAGTGAAACCCTGCCTCTAGGAAACAAAAAAACCCCACTGTAGCCCAATAATGGCCAAATCCAAATCACTTCCCTGGTTCCCTATAAATAGCTAAGCAGGGCTAGAATGTACTTTTCTTATTTATAAAATGAGAGAGAGAGAGAGAGAGTAGAAAATGCGGATTGGGCCACTTGTAACCCCACCACTACAACATTACCCATAATTCTTATTTACTTCTTTCTAATCATTCTTTATAAGCATTCATACAGTAATTTACAGGAAAACAAGAGGTAATTTTTTACGAATACAAAATACACTAATACACTCCAGGAAAAATCAGCCTTAGGTAGAACCTTCATTCTATACCAGCTAACCTCACTAGGCATTTAAGCCCTATTTCCTTACGTAGACTGAAAGAGAGAAAGGAAACTATTAATTATTAATACCCTACTCATTCCACATATGCTGTCTTCTTTATCACAGCAACCCTTTAAAAGCAGATACTATTATTTCAATTTTAGAGGAAACTAAAGCTCCAAGAGGCCGAAGAAATCCAAGATCCAACAGCTAGAAAATCATGGAACCAGGCCGGGCGCGGTGGCTCACGCCTGTAATCCTAGCACTCTGGGAGGCCGAGGTGGGCGGATCGTTCTGAGCTCAGGAGTTCGAGACCAGCCTGAGCAAGAGCGAGACCCCATCTCTACCAAAAATAGAAAGAA
>CAUYSK010118951.1:0-19146 GCA_963575035.1 Avahi laniger | reverse complement strand
GGCCCTAGGAACAGAGAGGCAGAGTCACCGAGGCTGCAAATGGCAAAGGAGTTTATTGGCTAGCTCGAGCTAGGGTCCAAGTCCCAGAGCACCAAC
This sequence comes from Avahi laniger, assembly GCA_963575035.1. NCBI lineage: Eukaryota > Metazoa > Chordata > Mammalia > Primates > Indriidae > Avahi > Avahi laniger. The sequence continues at coordinate 19,050 of CAUYSK010118951.1, read as the reverse complement.
GCAGTGGCTTCCCCTATGAACCAGGACCCCACCGTGGGGTAAGAGTGAAGCTTTTATACTTTCTTTTGCACACGACACACCCGTGGCACACGACACGCTGGGCATACCATCATCCCTCCCTCCTTAGTCCATTGGTTCCTTTGAACGTAGCGGATTGTTTTGACTCCTGATTAGTCGGCTCCAAGCCTCGGGATTTTCAATTTTCGTGCCAGCGCCACTTTTGGTCCGCGTTTAGGTTTCGGGGGAAACTGAAACTTAGGCCTATTTCAGGAAATTCAGCTTGTCATGGAGTCACTCCTGCTCTTATTCCTATATTTAACAAACAACTAAAAGCAAGCACGGTTACAGAAGCAAATAGCATTAATTACAATCAAAGAGAACACATTTTTCTAATTTCAATTTGTTCCACACAAAACAAAGTACATTCTCCTATTATCAATTTCTGTTCTTCAAGGGAACCAAGGGAAGGAAGAGGAATTATTAAGACTTGGGAACATAGACGGGAGGTCTGTGGAGCTGAAATTAGGACTCATGAGCAGGGGGATGCCACAAGTTGGCTGCTGGGCCTCCGAGCCTGGTCTCAGGCCCAGCCATGAAGTGGGAGCCCTGGGTGGCCGACAGGTGTGGGGCTGAGGAATGACAGCTCTATGACCAGCACAAAAGCAAGCAGCAAGGGACAGGACCCAGCCGTGCACACGGATGGTCCAAAGCCCATGTGAGGCTGGAACAGGGTACAGGGGGACTGGAGAGGGAAGCCAAGTCAGAGCTGGCTTGACTGGGAACACCACTGTCCTCTGGCTGCTTTCCTCTTTCGAAGCTGGTGTCATTTCCACAGTAGCATTACAGTTATTTGTTGCCCCCAGGAGCCAAGTGCTAACAGGAATCAGAGACTCAGCCCCTTTCTGCCAGGACTTTCTCTTCTTGCGCGAAAATACTGACAAAACTTGAACAAGACTCATTATTACATTTACTCATGCATTCATTTGTTCCCTCAATCCACAAATACTTAACAATTTCCAGGCACGGCACCAGGCTCTTGGGTATACAATGGCAAATAAGACATTCCTCACAGTTCCTGCCTACATGATGCGTGTAGTCAATGGATGGCCAAGGAAAATCCAATATGCCCTTGTTCTCTCTCTCTCTTTCCCACTCACTTTCCCTCCCTCCCCCATAAGAAATTAAGATTCACAGTTCATTTTCCTCTTGGTGTGCTCTTTGCGGTCCTCAAAAAATATACCTGAGGACTGTCACCGGTGGCCTGAAATGATTCCACTCCTGTGGCAAGCATACAGCTGTTACAGAGAATAATTCTGTTTTCAAAGACAGGTTTGGTTCATGTGCCCTCACAGTCTGTTCCCTTCCCTGGTGTTGGTGACTGTCCCCTTGCTCAGGGGCTCTGCCCTCCCCCCAGGGGATGGAGCATCAGGCTGAGGACCTTGGCTGGTGCATCTCCCAGGGCCGGGCATGGTCTGGGCCAGGGCTCACCAGATGCCGTCCTGATGGCCTGGAAATTGAGGTCTCTGTCTGGTGTGCCCCAGATGGCTGTCCCACTGCTACCACATTCTGGGAGCTTCCAGAATGTCTGGGTAAGATGGAGGCATCCCCCAGAATCCCTGAGGAGCTCTGAGAGGGATCTGTGGCTCCTTTCTAAGCTTTTGATTCTTCTGGAAACTTCTGCCTCTAGAAAATTGTACTTGTCAGAAAAGTACAACTCACCAAGACCATAACTCAGCTCTGAGGTTTTTAATTCCTCAAACATCCACAGTTTGGGGTGTTTACTCTTTACTCCTGTGAGCGGAGCAAGAATAAAGACAGATACCAAATTTCCTCATTCCTTCTCTCCAATCCTTAAGAGCATAAGGCAAAATCTTCAGATCTCTGCAATCCTCCCTCCTTTTTTTCTTCCTCTGTTAACATTTGTCAAGTATTACTAAGTGCCTGGCACAGTGCTAAGTGTATTACTTCATTTAACCCTCCCAGTGACTCCATGAGAGAGACCTCCATTATCCCCACGGCACTGATGAGGTAACCGAGGCTCCAGAGAAGGGTTAGTGACTGGTGGGGTTGGACCTGGGATTCAAACCCATGCCGTGTGACTCCAGGACAGGCAGATGTGGCCTATATACCACACTGTCCCCAGGGATCAAGCCCCATCTAAGAGGCTGGTCATTATGTCACCAAGATGGAGTGACCATATAACTTACCATCCAAACCAGGGCAGTTTTGAAAGTGAAAGGGAGCACTATTGATAATTGCACCAGGACAATAAATGTAAACTACCAGGACTGGCAAACTGGGATACGTGTTTGCCCTCTGTCGGGGTGAGCTGGGCACAGCCACTGCCCTCCTGGAATTCAGAGCCAGGTGGCAGCATGATGTGCCCAACACGGAGTAGAAGAAAGCTCCACACCGTGCTGAGCTCAGAGGGGACACGGGCTGGCGAGGGCAAGAGAAGACTTCCCAGGAAGTCTGTCCCCACCCCTGAGTTCTCAATGATGAGCACTCCCCGACTGCTGGAGACAAATACCGGCTGTGGAGCAGGCGCTGTGTTGGGGAGGGTGTATGAAGGTCACAGGCAGGTCCTTTGTCCCTGAGAGCTCACTGTGTAGGGCCCCTCGGTGTCATCTTCTAGGACAGGATATGTGGCAGAAGCCTGAGGACTCCTGAGAGCAGGGGACTCATCATTTCTGCCCTCCGGACCTGGGCACCTGAGACAGCTGTGACCTTCATCCTGGGCCGAGCACTGGGTGAGAGGCGTGGCAGGTGCAGGGCGGTGGGGCAGCCAGCTCCAAGGGCACCCAGGTTCCAGGTCACATTTGTCCAGGCTAAGAATCCTATCTGGTTCTCAGTGCGGAAGGGAGAATTACGTGGCTCCCTTCAACCCGTGGCTACCCTCTTTAAATCGAAAACACAGAGTGAGGGAAAACGATCTAACAGGCTAAGTTCTAAAACAACAAGCACAACTCTGCCCTCGCCAGAAACCCCTCCTCCCTATACAGATTGAGTGGTAAAGAGCAGAGAAGAAAGAAAAAGAGAAAGACTGAGAGAGAGGGAGAGAGAGAGAGGAAATACCAGTTTGGGGAAAAAATTTTTTCCACCAGCCCCTTCTGAGCCTTGGCTGGGTTTAATTAAAGTTACAGACATGTTTAAAGGGAAGGGGTGGGGGAGTCCGAGCTGCCCAGAAACATGTCTTTAATTACGCTGTGGAATTTCTCCCTAGGGTATGCCCGCGCACAGCTGAGCACCAGGGACAAGGATGCGGCTCCGGGCCGGGGGCTGAGCATGACTCGGGAGGGGCCGGAGAAGGGGCTGCCGGGAGGCCAGACCTGTCAGGCTGCTGGTCTCTGTGCAGGGAGTGAAGTGCGAAATGCAGCACCCCCAAAACACATGCTCACAGAGTTAGAACAGTGACACTGATCTCTCAACAAATGTTTTTCAGAGATTACCAGCCGCTACCTAGACCAGCGGTTCTCAGCCTTGGCTGCACATCGGAATTATTCGAAAAGTGTTCTTTAAAAAATCCTGATGTCTCATGCCCAGAGATTCTGATGTCCCTGACCTGGGGCATGTCCTGAGACCCCCACGTGGTCCCAGCGCGCAGCCACAGGAAGTGCTGAGCTAAGGCAGTGGAGGGCAGGGATGATGGGCAGAAAACAGCAGCCCTAATCCAGAGCTGTGACGAGGAATAAAGGCACAGTGGTATCAGTCCTAGGGCCAGGCACAGAAGGAAGGAAGGAGATGCTGATCCTGCTGCCCGCTGATGGGAGGACTTTAAGTTGCAATGCTTTGCAGAGAGCAGGTACTTTAAAATATAAGAATGAGTGAGAGAGTGAGTGGAGGAGAGAATGTGCCACTGGCATTTCAGGGAGGGATGAGATGCGCTAGCTTGGGCTTAGAAATTTTATTCAGGGGACAGGTAGGCAAGGCTGGCGGATCCCTTCCTGGTGTGCTGCTCTTTATGTACAGAGCAGGGGACAGTGCGTGGCTTGTTTTTCAGGAAGCCCCATATTTCCAAACTGGCAACTGAGCCATTCTGAATCCAGAAAGGGAGGAGACATGCCTGCAGGAGGAGGGCAGGCCTGAGAGCTCGAAGATAATTTTAATGCTATTTCCTGGCTCTTCTGCCATTACAATGTGCAGTGTCACCTACGCTGACAGACAGACAGACTACACATCACTACACTACACTGCACATCATCTACAGTGTCACTGTGACCCCTGTGACAGTCCTGCGAGGCAGTAGTAAGTGGCTGTGTTTACTGAGTGTTACCTTGTGCCAGATGCTGCTGTCCATGTTCGACATGGTTAACTCATTTCATTCTCCAGCTGCTCTGGGAGGTAGGTCCTGGTATCGCCCCCGTTTTACAGATGAGACCGTTTGGTACGGAGGGGATGAATGGTCATATTGCTAAGATGGAGCCCCAGTACCTGGTCCCGGAGTGACGTGCTCTTAATCCTCAGTGTACACCACAGAAAAAAGTAGCAGTCCCATTTCATAGATGAGAAAACTGAGACTCGGGGGTTGAGCAAACCCAAAAGGGGTTTTTAACCCAGATCTACCCACCTCTCTGAAATCAGCATCAATGTTTAGCACACCAGCCTGCTCCCAGATTGGCGTTGTTCCATGGAAGGCAGCCGATGTACTTGGTAGAAAGCCAACACCGCAAGCAGTTGTCTTCCAGAGGAGTCAGATGTGTGGAATCTGGACTGGTTGTCTCATTTCCCTGGTGAAGACACCAGGAACAACTTCCGGTTTCATCACTTGCACATACCTGTCAAACTTGCTCCCAGAACTTACCCACTGACAGGAGGATCCTACGTAAAGGCAGAAGCCAGCGTACATGCCTCTGGGGTGTGCTGTTTGTCAAATCCGTGGACTGTTGTGACCCAAGCCCCTGTATCATCTCCAGCTTTCCCAGTGAGGCCTCCTAGTCCAGTCTTGACAAAGGCTCCCTCATTTCACAGATATTTATTGAGCACCTATTATGAGTCCCACCCAATGTGGGGTGTTGAAATCACAGTAGTGATGAGGACAGATGTGGTCACTGCTCTCAGGAAGCTTCCAGCCCATGAGAGCTCCAGTTCCTTGCAGGAGTAATCATCCTGAAGTGTGAGGAGTGATAAGAAAGGGCAGTCTCAGAAAGGTTGCGTGTGGTCAGGGGCAGGATGTTAGCAGTGAGATGGGGGCCAGATGGCACAGAGGCCCAGCCTGGCCAACCTTGATCTGAATGCCCTGGAGGAAGCTGCCAACAGTCCAATGCTAGCAAGTGTGCTTGGGGTCAGTCCCCTCAACACTAGGTGGGCATTGCCCAATATTGTTTTGCCATCTTGTGGGAGAAAGTTTAGCGGGAGCCCTGAATAATGAGTGTCTTAAAAAAAATCTACTATTCTTTCTTCTTGCCGTGTGTGTGTGTGTGTGTGTGCTTCCTCTAACACATCCTCCCTATACATATTTTGAGTAAAACATTTTATAAAAAGTTATAACTGCATAATCACCATCTGCCCCTAGACAGTTTTTGCTTTTTCTTCATGATCATTTTTCCTTCCAATTTATTTTCTAATTTGTTGTAATTTAGTTGCCAGCAGACCATTTTTTAAAAAGCGGAACATGGTTTGTTCCTACTGGCACAAAAGGAACAAATATTTTTTGAGCACCTGCCAGCGTCCCCCACTTTGCTAAGATCCTATTTACGTTTATTTGAGAGGAAAACAACAAAGGGTTAAATTAAAGACCATGTGAATAGCCCTTTGCTGATCTATATGCATTTAAATGTCTATTCCTGGCCAGTTGCTTAAGATCTCCTTTAGCTCTTATGAGTCTCCTTCCTAAGGTTTCTGGAGCAGGGGGTGGGTAGGAGAATCCTTACGGTCCCCAATTCACACTTCCTCTCCCTCTTCCCTTCCATAATGGCACACCTCCAGCCTCCACACCATGTGCAATATCACAGCGTAGGGGCTGCAACAGTCAACTGGCTCTTCTTCTTTTGGGGTCAAGGGTCCTTAAGCTCTACACCTAAATTTAAATATAGACTTTGAACCATATGTTGATATCAGTAGCTTCTTCCAGTGTAAAAACCCATGGCAGTATGCCTTGCTTTGTTTCTTTAAGCAACAGACATTATTGAAGGCAAATGTTGGTAAACCAGATTTTCGTTGACTTTGCTATGGATCATAGTACTTCACAGTCATTTGCTCATTCATTCATTCATTCAATGACCACATTTGCAAGGTCTACGTTGTGCTGGAAGGCAAGGTAGCAGGGCAGGCAGAGAGGGCACTGGCCCTGGAGACAGGAGGTGGGTCTTTGGTTCTGATGCTGTCACTGCTGATGTGACACTGTCCAGGTCACCTGCTCTCTCTGGGCCTCTTTTCTCATCTGCAGAGGCAGAGGTTACAGCAAGATCGTCACTAGTGCAGCGTCAGTGTTACCTGGGAGCTTGTGAGAAATGCAGCTCTGGTCGGGCCCCAATGAATCAGAATCTGCACTCGTGAGCACAGTGACATCTAAAGTGCCCCGAAGCCCATGATCTTGAGGTTACTTATGAAAGTCTTGTGCTGATGCAGTTTTCTAAAACAGAGGCAGAGTAGAGCCCAGATGGATACAAAATGTGGTTGGTATAATAAATCAGGTAGAGGCAGTGTAGGAGGGGGAATAAAGAAGGAAGCCCTTTAGGTAAGCATACCAGAACCAAAGTCCTACTGCGTAGACAGGCGCGAGGTGAAGTATGTCTGCTCTGATGGTTTCCTGTACTCTTAGCACCACTGGCTTTCTCTCTTTTTGTTTTGTTTTTCCAGATTCGCTTCGTGGTGGAACTCGTGTGGCCTTTATCTTTGTTTCTGGTCTTGATCTGGTTAAGGAATGCCAACCCACTCTACAGCCAGCATGAATGTAAGCATGGCAGGGCCTGGGCCCCAAAGAGTCACCAGTCTGGTCCCTTTGTCTAGAAAGGTCTTGGGGTTGGGGGTGCAGGGATTGGATCTGCTTATCATCACTCCATGTCCACGTGCACAAAACAGATCCATCCAAAAATTTCACAAAATTTTGATCCTACGCATTCTAAGCAAATACGTGTGCGTGGTTACTTAAGGATTGTGTACTTTTTTTGTTTGTTTTGTTTTTGTTCGTTTATTTTTTTTTCATATCTAAACTCTCATTTGTTTTAAAGAGAACAGATTATAAGATTATAGATGAGTTCTCTAAAATATTTCAGAGTCCAATTTAGGGGATTTGTTATCCATGGTGCTAGAGAAAAATGAGGAGAAGGGGTTCTATACTACTATAATTAATAAAACATTATTTCTTGGACCTCTGAGATGTCCGAGAACCTAGGATGAACCTAGCAAAAAACTCTTTTATGCTCTACCTTTATGCTCTACCGTTCTGGGAGCGCTTTCCTGTGGTTTCTGGCCGAATGACATTTCCCTGTGGGAAGCTGATATGGAAGCCTCCATAGTTGTGCAAAGCCGCTCGGTCTTCCTTCACCCTCTGGTTCATGAGTGGCAGGCCTCAAGCTCTGAATCTACCTCCTGTCCATCAGACTCTTGCTTCTCCCCCCCAGGAGCCCATAACCTGTAGTCTGCAGCTTGGCTGGGGGTGGGCGCTCATGCTGAGGACACACTGTTGACTGAAGGATGGATGGATGAACCTCACCTCCAGTGTCAGCAGCTCATGGAGCCTTCCTGAGCTAACGCCCCGGCCCCTCTCACCACAAACTGCCCTTCCTTCCCCTTCCACACTTCCGTCCATGTCTCTGCTAGAACATTTGTCTGTCTCCCCACTACACCAGGAGGCTGAGAGACGAGGCCTTGTCTCCAGCACCCAGCACAGGGCCTGGCGTGCATGAGATGCCCCTGCTTCTTACATGTCGGTGAACGAAGGAGAACACCGGGGGCTCCTTCCTAAAGAGGCCCCGGCTCCTAGGGCTGCGTCCAGCTTGGCCTCCAAGACTAACTTCTTGTCTTCATTTCCTGTTTTAAAGGCCATTTTCCCAACAAGGCCATGCCCTCAGCAGGAATGCTGCCGTGGCTCCAGGGGATTTTCTGCAATGTGAACAATCCTTGTTTTCGAAGCGCCACCCCGGGAGAATCTCCTGGAATAGTGTCAAACTATAATAACTCCATGTAAGTGTTGAGGTACCCACCATGCCGGGGAGGAACTTGCACACCCTTCATTCTCGGCCTGCACGAAGTGCATGCAGCACTGGAAGTGTTTCCGCGGCTTGCTGAGGCCCTAATCTCTGAGGAGCAGAACAGGCTTCCTCTCTGGAGCATTCTATTAATATCGGGACACTTGGGGAGAAAGCTTCAAACTAAGACCACATGAACACAATTTTTGGTCCTTATATCCCTAAGATGTGACCTGGAGTTTGATGGCAGCCCCCTACTGAGCTGTGTCCACTGCCTCCTAGATGGATGACTAGGGTGGAGTTAGAAACACTCAGTTGCTCTCGCTCCATCAACCCCGACAGATAAACAGATCACTGTTTCTTCAAAAGCTTTCTTGGACATCTAAGGGCTAAGAAAAATTTCAAGGAGCATTGAAAGAGTAAATGAAATCAGATTTACAAGATGAAGTTTACTTCCTGGGAGAAAAAGACAAATTCCACATCCTTTGTTGTGACTGTCGTCTGCACCCTTGCATGGTGAGGGGTCTTGGGACGTGGCTCAAGAGCAGTGATTCTCAACCCGTGGGGTTGGCGAGCATTCTGAGAGCTGATGAAAACCGATGGCCCCTCTCCAAAGAAAAAGGGACACACACACACAAAACAGTACGTTGTACATGTGATTTCAGGGAACTGGAACTTGTGGACTCCAGGTCAATAACCTCTGGCCTGGGGTCGAATTTTAAGTCAGATCTCATAGGAAGAGAGTCTACCTTTGGAATCCCCTTTCAGAGCATTGGGTACATATGGTGTGAGCATGTCCTATAGACAGAAGCTCGTGGATGTGCACAGAGCCGTCCTTACCTGCTCTGCAGACCTTGAGTCATACTTTGTGAAGGTTATACCTGAAGGTCACAACGAGGGCTTGTTGGGGACCAAGCTTTACCCTACTTGTGTAAATACCAGGTCAAGGGGAAGCTGAGATATATGGTTACTTCAGTTTTTTCCTTAGAGGAGCTCAGTATAATTCCTCCAGGACAAACCTGCATTTAGACTTAAAAAAAAAAAAAAAAAAGAATATTCGATAGGTCAGCCTGAGCTTGGAGGTGGCCCTCTCCACTGGGAACAAACTATGGCTGCCTGTGCCCCATAATGACAGGGCTGAATAGTTGTGACAGAGACAGTGTGGTGTGCAAGCCTACAATATTTATCTGCTGACTCCTGGATTATGGGAAGAGAGAACAAGGAACACCTTTCTTCCTAGAAAAGTGAGGGAGGTGACATTTTAGTTGGGCTCACAGTGCTGCAAACGCTACCTTGAAGTTTTAGTTAACAGCCTTCAGTTTCACTTGAGACACCCTGAGGTTCCTGAAAAGAAATGCCTGCCCATCCAGAGACCCACGGGGTCCCCTGGTGGGATCAGGGAGACTGCAGGGGCTCCGGTGGTACTGGCCCTGGCAGTGTTTATAGATGCAGCTGGGTAAGCCTGAGGGTGGGAGCTGGGGAAGGGGGCTCCAGCCTGCAGCTGCACTTGGCATCTGAACCTAGAAGGCTGGGTTTCACATTTCATACACACGTTATGGGCACATTATGGGGGAAATATTAGCTTATTCAAGGTTCTTCTGCTTACAAGGTGCAGAAACTCATTCAAACAAGCTCAAGCCCCAGAAGGAAATGTATGATTTAGATACTAGACCTTCTCATAAAAGCCAAGGGCAGCAAGGCAGGGCTCAGGAGAGGCAGGCCAGGAACTAGAGAGCTGTCAGGAGCTGCCTCCTCTGCTCTCTTCCATCTGGAACTGCAAGGTCCAGCCTCTCTGCCTCTTGGTTCATCCACTCTGGTCACTTGTCTCCATGGACCAGTCTCCCCTGTTCCTCAATGCCCAGGCTGCTGCTGGTCACCCAGTCCACAGCACCCCAGCTCGGGCAATCAGAAGAGCACCCTGAATACTATTTCAATTCCTAGGAACCAATCCGGTTGGCCCAGCTTCATTCTCCCTGACCAATCGGCCTTGGCAGAGGTGCATGCATGCACATGCGTGCATATGTGTGCATGTGTGTGTGCAGGGAGGACCTTGCGGATCAAGCATGGCTGTCAGAGCCTGCCCCTGTGAGTGAGTGGAAGGGCAGGTCTCAGAGAAGTGGTGAAGGCTGGGAAGACCCACCTATAAGATGTACCAATATCATCCTGTTTAAGGCTTCTCTGGACAAGAGACATACAGAGCATGGGTCTGAGAGGTGATCTGGCCCTGCCGAAACTGCAAGCCTGAACCAATCGCTCACAACTCCTGTCTGTTGGCCGACATGTACGAGGAAGTAAAAATGTCTCTTTCTCTTTCTGCCTTGGCAGTATTGAAAAGATACATAATGTAGTAGTTAGGTCAAGCACATGGTATCTTCAGAAAAAAAACACAAGGTGTTCTTATTATTATAAAAAAGACAGATTTTTTTTATTGATGAAATATATTTGTCCTTCTTCCAGCTTAGCAAGGGTGTATCGAGATTTTCGAGAACTTCTCATGGATGCACCAGAGAGCCAGCACCTTGGCCACGTTTGGACAGAGCTCCGAACCTTGTCCCAATTCATGGACACCCTCCGGACCCATCCTGAGAGAATTGCAGGTAAGCTGGGCTTCGGTGCTTTCGACCATCACTTGCCTTGCTCAGCGGAAAGACTGAAGATACAGGAAAGAGTGGGAAGGTTTGGTGAAAAAAATACTAAAGGAGGCAGGAAGGGACAGGCTCTAGAAGCGGCATGAAGATCGCCTTGGAGAAGATGCCTCTTCTCCCACTCCGGGAAGGGAGAAGGCAGGAGGTCGGGAAGGAGGGCAGGAAAGGTCTCATCCCAGGTAAGTCTAGAGGCAGAAAGAAGAACGCAAGGGAGATGGCACCCTGGGGAGTATGCAGCTAGGTCAAGGCCCAGAAGCAGGGGGAGAGGGGTTCGCAGAGTTTGGCGGAGGTGTGCAACAGTTTCATAGAGGCCTAGAGAGACAGCTAACCTGGAACATGCAGAAGCAATGCTATGTATCAGCAAGGAGCCGGGGAGGTCAGAGACCGCACGTTATCTTGACATACAGATGTGTCATTGTCCTATTTCTTCCGGTAATATTTGGCACCCAGGCCCTGAGGCGGAGCAGGTGGAGAAGGGGAGATGCAGGGCTGGGGTGTGGAGGGAGGCACCACACAAGGTCAAGTGGGCACGGAGCTGAGGGCAGTGACTGGACCATACGTATCAGGTCCAGGCTGCATGAGGACTGACAAGAAGCCAGAGGGACTGAGACTGGCCAGGGGAATGGAGAGTCCAGGTAGCAGAGGTCTCGTGGGCTCCACAGCCCTGTGAAAGTAACTGAGGTCAGAAAGTGAAATATGTGAATTCAGGATTTTGAAGGCAGGCAGGAAGGGTGGGAACAGGCCCCTGAGTATGGCCATGGTGAAGTGGTACGAGGGTCGGGGTCAGGGTCGAGTGACGGGGAGGCGCAGGAATGAGGGGCTGGGCTGCTGGCACCCACTTGGACACTGCGGTCATGCAGGAAGATGGCAAGAGCCAGGCACCTGGGCAGAGAGCAGCGAGGAGAAGGGATAGAGGAGTTTGTCTCTCCTCCCTAGGCGTAAGTCAAGGAACACACAAAAACCAGCAGCAGTAACAACACCAACACGTCTCTTAAAAGTCTAAGTGGATGTTGTGCGGTGTCACATCTGCAGTAGGCTCTTTTGAGGATGGCTAGAGGGACAGGACATGGCAGTTGGAACCCTTTCCCGAGAGGGGCATAAATGAGCGGCTGAGAGGAGTCGAAGACTCCAGGAATCCAGGGATTACTGCAGCCTGGGGGGTGCAGAGAGCTCTCCAGGAAAAGGCTGCTGGGAGAGGAAAGATTGCTCAAGGGACAGGGCTCCGAGGCTGGAAGACAGCAGTTTGGAGCTTCTGGGAGACGTACGCTCCCAGGATGGGGTGAGAGGTGACTCTAAGGATGACCTTGGAGGTTGACAGGGATGAGGAAGGGGATGGGAGGGGCTGGACAGAACAGCTTCTGCTCTGAGTGCCAAACAACACAGGTGGGAAAATGGTCTGAATCAGCCCCCGGGGCTCCTCCCCCGCGCAGTGCAGATTCTTCAACGTACAGCAGACATTAGGCGCCTCCTGTGAGCCAGGCACGGGGCTCCTCTCTGGGGGTGGAGAGATGAGTCAGGCCCAGTGCCCGCCCGCAGAGGGTCCACACAGCAGAATTGGAAAGAGACAAGTGAGCAGACAATGACCACAGCGAGTGGGGGTGCCCGGTGGAGGGAAGTGGAGGGGCTTCAAGGGCCCCAGGGAGTCAGCAGGAGAAACTGCTCCAGAGAGAATTGGCTCCTCCTCGCATCTGGCCCCCTTCTGCCTTCCCTCCCCATGAGAGCAAAGAAGGACAGGAGGAGGTTCAGATTGGTGCGTTAAGATTGCTTAATTACGTTCTAATTGTTCCAAAAATAGTAAAGCATAGACTTTATGTGGTTATTTTCTACAAACCACATTGCAAACACTACCTTCTTTGCTGCTCTGGGTAGGAGTTTATTTTAGTGAGCTCAAGTTTGAAGAACCTTATAAGGTATGAGTATAATTAGCATTTTAATAGTAAGAAACCACCCCCTCCCCTCCCTCCCATCACCAGCCAGGTGTTTTTTTTCCAAGTTTAAACAAGCAGATAAGGACGTGGGCTGTCCAACTCTTGGGGTCTATGATGAGGCAGACATTTCATTTAAGTGTCTGATCATCACTTGAGCCTGCAAGGAAGCGTACAGGAAGTAATTTCAAACCACAATGTCTCTGTGGTTTTTACAATGTGTATGTAAGAACCGAAATCACTACTTCTTAACCCCAAAGCAGGCCTGATTTTGAATTGGCATTTGAGCGGGCCCTTCTGCAGGCCTTGGGTGGAATTTCCTAACAGAAAGTAGGTCCAGGGTAAGGGCTCCGGAAGGCTGGCCAAGGCTCCCCAAAGGCTGGGAATAGAGGCTCCAGAATCCCTGACCTTCGTGGCTGTGAGAGGGGACAGGGGTCCATCCCCAGGTAAGGGACACGGTCTCTGAAGGAATTCCAGGCCAGGGACTGAAGCCCACTGTTGGGACCACAAACCGTTTCAGAGTCTTTCCAAGAGTCATCTGGGGACGTTGCTCCCTGTGAACGTGGCATCCTCAGCCCAAAGCCAAGCCTTTGAAAGCAAGGTGGGCGTGTGACGCTGGAGTGTTCCTTTGCCTGTGAGTTCCCAGTCACCTGGGAAAGCATGCCAGTGGCTGACCCCGGCAGCATTTCCTTTCTTAGCAAACCTGTCGTACTGCATTCTCAGCAGGGGAGGATTAACGGTAAAAGACCGGACATGGAGCCCCCTCCCTTCTCACCCCCAAGCAAGTTCTGCGGTCTCTCAATCATCTTTAAAACACCTTCTTCGTGAGCTCCGCACATTCCCTCCTGCCAGCCCTCAGCAGCCCCCACCCCTAGCCTCTAATCCTCCCAGGGAAGAGAACAAGAAGAACCACATTTTAAACTAAATTTATTTTTCTTTCCTCAGGCCCTCAGTTCCAATTTCTCTCTCAGGAGACTAGCAAGCTCCGTCTGGTATCGCCCACCTCTTGCGCAGGGGCCCAGCTCTCCCCGCAGGGTGGCCCCAACCCTCCTTGGGGGCAGGGAGAGCCAGCAGGCTCCTCCCCTGCTCCTAGGGCCACCACGCCGGTCACCTGGGTGGTCTGTTGCGCAATGCCTGGCAAAATCCGGCCTTCGTTCCCTTGTTTAGCCCCTTTCCCGGCAAGATATTTGTATGTAAGGTCAGGTGAGTGAGTTAAAGAATAACTAAGAGGTAAACACTCAAATGGGGTCCTGACTTTCAGGTCAAGACGACAGTATTTACTGAGCGCCTCTTGACATTCAGCAGACATTCATTGAGACCCTGATTCCATGTCAGGCTCTACTGCTGGGTGTCAGAGAGAGGTGACCTCAAGGCCTTTCATCTGTGTGCCCAGCACTGCTAGGTGCCATGAGGTGTGTAATAAAAGCAGGATCCATAGCCCCCAACTCTCAAGAGGCCCTGGTGTGCGTGCGTACCTACGTGCGTGCGTGCGTGCGTGCTTGCGGGGGTGTGCGCGTGCATGCTGGGGACGGTGTTGCTGGAATGCGAGCACCCTGGCTGGCAGACGGGAGTGACTGGGAGAACAGCGATTGAGCTGCGCCTCCGGGGAAGGAGGAAAAGCACCGGGAGCTGGGTGTGAAGGTAGCAGGATTTATGTCATGGAAACGGAGGCGAGACAAGAATAAAAGAGAGCAGCCCCTCCTAGAGGCCTCCTCCTCCCTTTGGTCCCTGTGTTCAGGTCATCCCAAAACACCTGGACTTTTCCTGTGCAAAGGGGAGTGATGGGGGCCACCTGTTGGCACAGCTCCCAGGAGCACCCACCAGGGCAAGAGAGGCCACCATGTGGCGGGTCCCCAGGACTGGTTGCCCCTAACCCCAGGTCTGTGGGCAGGCCTGAGGTGCTGACCCAAGATCTTTCTAGAGGAAATTATCAGCAATGTCAATCTGGACAAGGCGCGGTACAGGGGAAGTCAAAACCTGCAAATAGAAAGGATGGCTGTCAGGCCCTCAGGGCGCAGGCTTCTTGGGGAGGGGAGAATTTGGAGAAGGAGAGAATGGGATGCTGTGGAGTAGGGAGCAGGAAGCAATGGGGCGCGTGATGATTAGAGCTAGTCAGAGAAGAACCAGGAGCTAAGCAGTCAACCAGGCCCCTGGAGACCTTGAGGTTCAGAGATCAGAGTTTTCTTGCAGCCCGATGCTATCCCTTCATGTTGAAATGGCTTCGCAGAAATCTGGGCCTGTCGGGCTCTTCTCTGGCCAGTGCCCCATGAACTGCAGCAGTGGCTGGCTTGAGGCTGAGCGCTGGCCCTGGGGGAAGCAGGCAGAGGAGACACGTGCTGGTGTGAATCGCCTGGGAGGGGTAAGCATAATGTTAGTATATCAGAACAAGCATTTACTGAGTACTCACCATCTTCAGGTCTGGGAACTAAGCACATTGCTTACCCCATGTCGCTGCTACAACAATCTTGTCAGGTAGACGCAGAAAGCGCAGACATAAGGAGAGGCTCAGTCACCTGCCAAAAGATCACCTTAACTGTTAGCAGTCCTTTCTGCCTCCTTTTAAAGAAACTCCTGCTTTTGAGAGGAGCTGGAGAGCATGTGAGGGCTCAGGGGGCAAGCCCTCGTGATGGACCATCTCCTCTTTCCACACGAAGCTGTTCTTGTTCTCAACAGCCGCATGTCTCTTAGTCCATGGCAACAGCCTGAGCATCTCAGCCTGAGCTGAGATGGCAGCAATGCTAAGAAGGGTCCTCTATCCCAAGACAACTGCGGTGTAGGCAGAGCATATACCTCCTGCAGTCCTAGACCAAGGTTTAGGGTTTGGCACTATTGACATTTGGGGCCAGGTCATTTTTTGTTTGGGGGAGAGAGAGTTGTCCCATGCATTGCAGAATGTTTAGCAGCATCCCTGGCATCTACCCACCAGCACCTCACCAGCTGTGACAATGGAAAATGTCTTCGGATATTGTCAGATATTCGCAGAGGGACAAAATAGCCCTGCTCTGGCTCCCCACTCCCGCCGCCTTGAGAGGCCCTCTCCTAGACCAACCCCGCAGAGCATCTGCCACCCCCAGCTATCCCCAGCTCCTTTTCTCTACCTTCTGTGACTCCTCATGGAGTTGTGCCCAGCTGCTTCAGCTGTAAATGCCGTGTTGGTGACAGCCTGTGGGCAAGAGCTTCCCTGCCCCCGCCCCGGTCCCCAGGTGCACCCAAGGAGCCCAAGAGCTGAGCCTTCTTCTGAGAGTCAAGTTAGAAATGTTTCCAATCACTTCTGGCTATTTTCCCTTTTTGACCTAGCTCCCTTTCAACACCCTGTTCTTTCATTCGTATACAGGAAGAGGAATACGAATAAGGGATATCCTCAAAGATGAAGAAACACTGACACTATTTCTCATAAAAAACATCGGCCTGCCTGACTCCGTTGTCTACCTTCTGGTCAACTCCCAAGTCCGTCCGGAGCAGGTAAGTGGATGTCACTGGCGGGGAGCCTGAGAGAGGCTTTCACACTCAGAGCCCATGACTAACGCCCCGTATGTAGAAGAATACCAGGGGGTCACCTGAGATAGTGCACACTCTCATCACAGGCCTCTGGAGCCGTGCACATCCTGGCAACACTTAAAGCCTCTCAGGTTTTTATCACTGGAAGGAACCTTACGGGTCATGTGGCTGGACCTCCTCGCACAGGTCAGGAAGCCGGGTTCTATTCGTTTACTCAGCCAGTATTTAAGAACAAGGCAGGCAAAGCCCCAACCCCGGGAAACAGTCACGTGAGTAGAGGATCTGCCACGTGTCTCTGGCTGTGATAGGTGCTGGGGGGACAACTCAGCAGAGTCAGGGGTTAGAGAGGACGGCAGCAGCGTGGGACAGGGCAGTCCTAACGGATGGCCAGGGAGGGCCTTCCCGAGGTGGTGTTTGAGCAGAGTTGACGGAGAGAAGGCAGCTGTGCAAACCTACAGGAGCGTTCTGGGCTGAGAAACTGGCATCGCAGGCCCTGCGCGTGCTGAGGTGACCTCCCGAGGTTCTAGAACATGATTATGCTGCTCTCCTGGACCACTTTCTCCTCAGGGCCCGGCAAACTCCATCTCCCTACTGGTGCTTTTCTTATCTATACGCCTCAAAGTGTTTTCCATCCCTTTTAATAATCTCCTATATTTATACAGAGCGTCTTTACCACTGACACATGACTTTCAGGTCTGTTAGCTGCTTTATTCTTCACAATGACCCTGAAACGCGTCAAACAGATCTGGAGACTTGGGTGTCCTGTGATGGGGTGGTTTGTGCACAGCTATAAGGCTAGAAATGGTCAGAGCCAGCGTGGAGTCCAGGTCTTCTCAATCCTCATCCACTGTTTCTTTCTTACTTTAGTTCAGTGGTTCTCAAAGTCCAGAGAGCTCGTTAGGAATGCAGATTCGCAGGCCCCACCCCAGACGGACTGAGTCCAAAGTTCTGGGAGGGGACCCGGCAATCTGAGTTTGTACAAGCTCTCTGTGTGGTTCTGCTGCCCTCCTGGGCTCCCTGCCCAGTCTCCTGGGTGCTGGGTCCTCAGTGCGATGAGCACAATGAGAACGCAAGGTGGGCAGCGGCCCGCAGCCCAGACACCCTCCTCGCTGTCCTCGTGGCCAGGTCCGCTCCTCCTCCAGACTCCGGGGAGATGGAGACATGAACACAATGTCAGGGCCTGTGGGGGTCCTGCGGTAATCCGAGCCCAGAGGACGGGGGCCCCCACCCCAGCTGGGCAGGACTGGCTCCTGGAAGGGGGGTTTCACGCTGGTTCTCTGCACAGTTCAGGAGCCCACGCCTGCTTTTCTGGCTCCTCAGGCCCGGAGGTTTTTCCCGAGACTAGATGAGGGTAACTGAGGGTCAGCCCAGAGGCAGGGTGAGCCTGGCGCCCGCAGTGCCCAGCCGCTGGCAGTGGTGCAGCTCCCGGCCCTGCCCTCAAGGCTGCCCAGCTGCCCGGCCCTGCCTGCTCCCCCTCCCACACCCACCGAGGGGCCGTGTTGGCAGCACCGATTGCTCATTTTCCCCTTTGCTTTCCCTTCAGCTCATAAAACTCAAGTCCTGGCAATGCCTGTGAGGACTTCCAGTTGGTAATAAAAGGGAGATGGAGATAAGGGCAGGAATTTAGGGGAAATTTCTTTCCAGTTCCTTGCTGACGTGAGGTTTGGGTCTCTACTGCTGAGCCTGTGGCGTCAAGGCTGAGACTTTCCGTGCGGGAGGACAAGGGCCGGTCGCCAGACCGTGCCTTATTCACCCTGCTGGCTCTGCGCGGCCGAGGCTCCCCCACGGGCAAGCCCAGCTCCGTCTGCGCCCGCCAGGCCCACCTTGCTTCTCAGCCTCTTGCCTGTGCACTGTCCTCTCTTCTAGCCCCGTCTCCACGCGGCTTGGGACCCCCCCGTCCCCGCCATTCACAAGGACTGTTGAGGACGACGGCAGTGTTTCCCCTCCACCGTCCAAGGCCGGGGCTTGTGGCTGTGTAGCAATCGTCCTCGTTAGCCATGGAATTTTTCACCTTTACCGTCAGGACTAGATTCCCCTCCTGGTCCTTTCTGCTTCGTGTCTGAGCACAGCTCTGAAGGAATTCAGTCACCCCCTTCCATGTAGGGAATTATTAGAAGATGAGGGTGGTACAGTTTTTCTGGTTTATCCCCCATCCTACGCCCAGCCCTGTTAACTCCTGGACATGCTTCAAGGCCAGCTCAAGCATTGCCTTCTTAGTGGAATCATTCACAACCCTCCTTTCTTTGCCCTGCTCTCTCCTTCTTCCCTGTTGGCAAAGAGCTCACAGGTTGCAGTTAAGCCCTGGGTTCAAATCTCAGCAAGGCCACACACTTAACTGTGTGACCTCAGGCAAGTTAATTAACCATTCTGTGCCTGTGTTTCCTCATTTGTAAAATGGAAATAATAAAAGTGCCTACCATCCATGATGGTTGTGAGGGTTAAAAGAATTAATATATATGAAACACTTAGAACGGTGCCTGACATATAGTGAACAATAAATGCTAGCTACCTTTACTAGAGGTTCCTTTTTTTTGAGATAGAGTCTTGCTGCTCTGTCACCCAGGCTAGAGTGCCCATGGGGTCAGCTTAGCTCACAGTAACCTCAAACTCTTGGGCTCAAATGATCCTCCTGCCTCAGCCTCCCAAGTAGCTGGGACTATAGGTACACATCACCATTTCTGGCTAATTTTTTCTATTTTTAGTAGAAACAGAGTCTCACTCTTGCTCAGGCTGGTCTTGAACTCCTGAGCTCAAACAATCCTCCCACCTTGGCCTCCCAGAGTGCTAGGATTATAGGCGGGAGCCACCGTGCCCCAGCCACTAGAGGTTCTTAACACTCCCTGTTCTGTGTTC